>JARJDQ010002156.1:0-22860 GCA_030264215.1 Geostiba sp. GC000077 | reverse complement strand
TTAGTAAATATTTTGCATCCAAATAAATGGTGTGGGTGACATGATGTCGCAGAGTCATTATCTCATTCGCTCATTAACAATTAACATCGGTCGTGTTAATGCGGCGCAAAAACAGGAAGAGCGTTGACGGACATGACGTCACACACGAGCACCGAGAGTAATTATAGTGATGTGAATGGCGTGGCGGGCGCGCTCGACAAAGTGTAATTAGTAACTTAATAGGGATACCAGTAGTTAAAATAATTACCGTTTTACACGGGGGCAATTGTACGGCACCAACGAGTGGGTGCACTCATCCCGTATTTGCGTTGGCGCTACTGTCGCCATGTGTTTGCGTTGAGCTTTTTGGCTATGTAGGCATGTAGGCCGAAGACAAACAGAGTGGAGAAGTGAAGAGCGCAGGAGAGCATTAAATATGAAGCCGAGTGATTAATATTTACGCCCCGCGGGGCGGTTGATAAGGCGCGAAGTGTAACGGCACGCTGGCGACTAATTAAACCCTTCCTTCCGGCAGGAAGAGGGCTTTCAAGGAGAAGGAGGAGAGTGTTAAGTGTTGAAGTGCGCAAGCGCAACAAGTGCAACAAGTGCGCAACGAGCAGAAAGGGTATAAACGGCGATGATGAGATGTTAACAATTAGTACTACTGAAGGCTGGAAATGTGGAAATTAATCCCCCTATTTGAACCTTCAACTTCCTGAGCGCCCGGAAGTGGAAATGGAGTGAAGAGTGAATTAACGCGCTACACGCGGATTATTGAATTATGCAACGATTTAATTGACTTTGAAAATACAGATCAACAGATTTTTGGCTATGAATCATCTTAAAATAAATGCACGGTATATTTTTTGGTCATTAAATTGAACATTCGAGTTTTAGATCAACACCAACAATATAATTATTTTTGTATGCTGTCATACTGTGCAACATCCGAAGGAAATTAAGGCCTAATTAAATTGAAATTAGTTGACGGCTTGACGCCAACAGGCCAACAATGACGAATTTTTTAATGGAACTCATTTCAAAATGTAATGATCAGAATTTCAGCGCCGGGCGTTCGGGGGATGAATCATGAATGAAGCAATCGAGGCAACCCCCCCTCCCCCGTGCACGCCTGATAAGTTCCCGCCGCGCGCATCTTAATGCAAAAGCAGCTCCCGAGGAATACGCAATCAGCAATCAATACTTTCGAGAGCCCCGCGGCAGCCGCCACCATGCGCGCATCCCTCCCCCATGGCCCCCGCAACCGCCCCGCATCGTCGCCGAGGGGTGGATTTTAAAAAACGTGTCCCTCGCCTTTTTTATATGCTTGGTGGTGCGCTGTGTGTATGTGTGAGTAGGAGTATAAAGATTTTTTTATTTCGTGAGGGGTGCCAGTCGCATTCGCGTGACTCATTTTTTTTCGGCGGCGGTGGCGGCGCGCGCGCGCTTTCCTTCGATGTGGGGGGAGAGAGTCGCGATGCCGCACTTATTAAAGGGGGTGAAAGACGTCCAGGAGGCGAGGAATATCTGCACATAAAAAATGCAACCCCTCGGCATAAAAAAACGTTTTTCGTGGGCGACGCGGGCGATGTATGTGTGAGTGTGTGTGTGTTTGTGCGAGAGTGGGTTTTTAATCGAAATTTTGATGATAAAGACGCGCAGTGGTGAAATATATGGAGCGTAATCTATATTAAGATGAGCTCCCTCTCGTCCGATGGTGGAGGCGCGCGCGCGCGCCCAAGACATCACACAAAGCTCATGGAAATAAAGCACAAAACAAATAAAACAAAGAAAAAAGCCTCCTCGTTTATTCAGACCCTGATTAATGCCCTATATCTAGGTTCTAGGTACTTATTATAAGTTTTTTTGCTTGATTTTTTTTCTTCCACTTATTTTACAAAGAAATGTTGGTGCAATGTTTCACTCGGTTTCGTACTGGTACTGGGTAAATGGTTACTGACCTTTGAAATAGAGGCCAGTATTGGTCCGTAGTCGCATTGTGACGAATTGAATTCTGAAAGATTGAAAAAACAAAAATAATTTAAACACAAATCATTTCGGCGTGGAATTTTGACAAGAAAAAACAAAGAGAGAGGTGGAAAAAGAAAATTATTCACATTATGATTTGGTTTATAGTCATACAGTTTGTGTTTCGATATAATTGTACAGTAAGCGCTAATCAGGGTCAAATAATACTTTCGAAAAGGCAAACAACGCACAAAAACATAAAAACTTATTAAGCACCAATCCACATTTCGAGCGCACACGCAGCCGCAGGCAGTTTCGCCGTCGGTGGGCGACATGATGGAAAACCCACTAAAAAAGCACTAAAACGCACAAAACTAAAGCGGGGGTGGGGGGAAGGGCATTTAAAATCGCCGAAGGGTAAACAAACTAGGATTACACAATCCACGGGCGCAGCGCACTCGTATTTAGTATTTTTTCGGCGGGGTCTTTAAGTCGTTATCAGCGACAGAAGTGGTGCCACTCGGTGCACGGCGCTCGCGACTTTATATTTAAATATCGCATGATTAAGAAATATTAAATAAAAACGTTTAGTCGAGCCCCGCACTCACTAATTTTCGTTTTATTGCTAATTCCACGCTCACGCAACCGATTCGCCTCCCCAAAAAATATTATCTTGTTCTTTTGGCTACAAATCGGTATAGAGTGGTGACAATCGCTCAACCGGATGCGTCATTCGTCGATCTGACATTATTGATGGTTAATTTGTGACACCATTGCGCAGGTAAAAACCGGCCTCGAACCCGAACACCCCAGGAATGAATGAAATTTTTGGGTAACGAAGCGAAGCGAAACGAAAACGAGAAACGTGATTTTGAATGGGAGAACAATACCCCGAGAGACCCATCCCAATCCTCGGTGCCTCTCCTCGGTAAGAATTCAAAGTTTTCAGAAGTAAAATAAATGCTTCCCTCCAGGTCGGCAACAATCCGAAACAATACGGTTTGGAATTCGTGCGTAAACACATACACATTTCGGAGAGCTTTTAATCCCCACAAAGAAGGATTACAAAAAGATACGCAGGGCCCGGTGTGGTGCCCTGGTATACTACCCAACAAACCCGCCGCGCCGCCACCAAATGTGGTGTCCTGGTGTCGATTTTACACGATGGTTTTAGCTCCGGTGTGTCTTCTGTGCGCGAGTGCGAGGACGGAGGACAGTTACTTACCGCCCGCTTAACTACGTCTAAGAAACACGATTTTAAATGACCAAAGTTAACCAATAATTTAACTCCATAAAAACTGGTATCATTGTTCTGCGGCTATAAATTTTAACTTTCCACATTAAATCCTTTTCAATTCTGGTCTTCGGGGGCCCTCTTTTTTACGCTCTGGATCGTGAATGTGAATGCTCACACATGGATGCGTCGCGAGGATGCTGCACCAGCAACTTTACGTTTTTTTACGCTCTTCTTTACTATCTACGTTCTAGGGTAGTACAAAAACTTTATAGAATGTTGAAAAAAAGGTGCTTTTCTGGTTTTATATTCAAATGTCGATAAAGCGAAGGAAAGGCGAAGAAATCCAAAATCTGCACAATTAGCATCTTTGACACGTGTGCAGGGTGCATACACATTTGAAGGTTTCAGGTTGACAACAGAAAGAAAAGGGTGAAACCTTTTGTCGTTTGTTCCTTCAAACTTTTAATTTGAAATTCTAAATTCTTATAAATTCCGAAACGTGAGCTTCTGAGGTGGTGTGCACCTCAGTGCAGGTATTAGCCTGAACAAAAGCTGGATTTCTTATTATTTATTTTAAGCCATTGTGTCCCATGTGGGTGCCCACTGCTCACCTTTACCTGCCCTCTGCGTTTGAGCCCAAGCACACCCGCATTATCTTACAAACCGAATCAGGAATCAGCAAACACTTATTATTTATTTTGCGCACCGCACCAGAGCGTTTCTTCATTTTTCAGACGTTTTGTATGATGAGTATGACTGATTATGCATTTCTGCAGGCCCTGCAGCGATTGTATGAAATTTCCTTCTACGAAGCCGAGGGAAAAAATAGAAAAACGATTCATCAATTATCGGAAGCCATTGGCAAACATGCACACACAGCTGCGATTCATCATGAATGCTCATTCATTATGAATCGATATAATTTACCTACAAACATATACAGTGCGTTTCAAACTTGAAAGAAAATTCTTCAAAAACAGAACAAAATCAGAACTAGCAAAAAAATGTTATTGTAGCTTTAAAAATACTTGTGGAATTTGTATACGCAAGAATAGTTGGTATTTGTAACCTTCGGTTCTGTTCCTGTTACCCGAAGCGTGATTATTAGTCAGGGGTTGATTATCGATCCGAATAGATTCATTTGTGTATCGAATATATACCGTATATTGTTACAGAGTTACAGGCAGCGCTCGGGGGCTTCGACGCTTCGATTCATCGGGGGTTGTAGCGGACTGGAAGCGCTTTGTTAACGAAGGACACACACACACACACATACACATACACACATCGTGTTTTGTCGTGCTATGTGTGTTATGATTCCCATTAACGCTCGTCGCGCTCCGCATCTAAAACCCCACCCCAGCTCTTTGTGCCTTTTTGTGGAAAAGGAAAAAAGCAAACGCTCTTTCGATGCAAAATCTCACGCGTCTAACTACGCATTGTGCGCGCGCAAATGATTAATGGGTTAGAAGCGATATTCCCGAATTAATACTAAAAGTATTTCGCATTTTAGAGCTGGGGAGAGAGAGCTATAGAAGAGCAGGGGTCCACATCTATCCATTTGGTATGAATTAATGCAATCGGAGCGTGTGATGCGGACGTTTCCAAAATCTATAATCGTTGATATATGTGTTTTTTTAGATTTGTATTAGATTAGAGGACCCATTGCATTTTGGGCTTTTGGAAAAAGGGTGGTATTTTAAATTTTCTTTCTTTGGGGTTTGGGGGCGACAGTTGTTTGGAACGAAATTAAAGCTTTTCGAGGGATTTCGCTTCACTTCACTTGGCTGTAAATGCAAATATGGCAGTTGCACAGTAAATCATTGAATTGCCAAAAACGCACCCAACTATAATCCATCGGCAACAAGATTAGCATCAGTCTACATCTACCTGAAGTTTACCAAGAATTTTGTAAATTCGCCGACAATCGATGAGTGCAACGTGCAATTTAATATTGGTCTCATCATATTTAATTACTGAAAATATTGGACATGATAATGTCAGAAGCTGCTTAAAATGCAGTAGCGAAAGTTGTTAACTAAGTCAGATGCGTTTTTCCAGCGCGCTGCATTGATTAAATCATTCGGTTAGTTAACCACCGTGGAGGCGTTCTTCTTGCTTGCTTGCTGCTGCTGGTGGCTTCTTTCGCCCGGCAGTATTATGATGGGCCGTGGGCGCTCCACTCGCGCATGAAAAACACACCGTCGGCGGCGCTGCGGCCCGCGCCCGACGCCCGACGGAGCAAGGAAAATATATTAAGACTTATTGATTGATTAACGCAGGCGGGCGCAAGGAACCCCTTCGCGCGCGCACAAACAACAAAACACACACCGGCAACGAAAAAAAAAACGAACCACACAGTGCAGCAGTGCCAGCGCTTTCGATATCGAATTATTAGAGTTAGAGACTCAGAGACTCCAAGACTCACGACGCACAGTGTTGGGGTGCATAATGTATTAGACAAATAAATTGGAACGGCATAAATCATACCAATGGTGATTTAAATTTTCGATCGTTTAAAAGCGCGACGCGACAAAATGGCCGCCATGCTGTGGCACATGATGGCAACGTCGCAACTCGCAAAGGAAGCAATTTGGAAGCGCTGCGCTGCTGGCGCTGATAAGTGGCGCGCTCCGCGGAACGACAATAATACATTCTACATTCCGCATTCGGGGACCGGGGGGCCGCTCCAGGGTCTTGGTCCTTGGTCCTCTAAGCCCTTATTCGTTTATATCTAAAGTGCGCGTTGTTTATCTAGCGCCGCAGCGCTAGCCACCCCCTAGCCATTTCTTTAAATCGCTTTAAATTGTCTCTAAAATAAATCGAATCGCGCTTGCTGGTTGGGAGGGGGACGTGCTCAGTGCACCACTTGTCAATAGCACTCACTATCACGATCACGACTTCCAAGGAACGAAGCATTTTTATTAACGCGCGCTTCCAAAATGCATTTTTTTGCGATTTGCTTGTATCTGCAATATGAGAGGCAATAAACTCGCCGGCCCGAGGGGCAAAAGAATGTCATCCGCATAGCTGGGCGCGAATTATGGCCCTTTTACGATACCATTTAGAGAGGACTAGACTAGAGGAGATATCACATTCCAAGATTCCAAGATGTAGATGTAGAAGTAGAATATAATTTGGTCAGAATTAAAGTCCTAATCAAGTATCCTGTATACGTGTGAGAGCGCCGGAGTGGTTGAATTGTGGCGGGGGTTGCGCGTTATCGCGCAAGTCGGCATCCGACGTCGCCGCCCCCAAAAAGCACACCTAAACGCTGCCCGCCAATTAGCGCGAATGCAGAGACAACTAATAGAGATAGACGCCGGATTCGTCCACCCGTCCACGCCGAGCGCCAAATTAGAGCGCCGCCGCCCCCATCACGATGCCACCGCCACCGCCACACCCTTTGGAATAATTACGCGCTTCCTCTCGACGCTCGACGCTCATTGGCCGACCTCACATTGCTTATTTATACCCAGACCCGGTCACGTCGCGCCTGCCGCGAACGAAACGTGCCAAAAAAAAGAAACGTTCTAAATAATTAATAAGAACGACACACGAAAAGGTAAGACCGAGCAGACGCGGACGAAACAACGGCGGCGGCGTGTTTAATTAAATTAATTTTTCAAGTTATGATCGATGACTCGGCGAATTTCGCGCCGCGCCGGAGCCCCTCGTCGGCGAGCCAAGCCGTAATTATTGCCGTCACTTTCTTATATTCGCTATAGCCTATAGCATCCCACAGCTACCGTTTCAAAAAATAAAAAGCGGCCAGCGCCAAAAATAAACCGTGGTTTCGAATCGAAAAATTCGTGCTGCACGCCATGATGATGATGTGAGATGCACGAAAATCTTCGATACGCGCGCGCGCATCCACAATCAGCATCAGCATCAGGCCATCAGATCTACCCGAAGACAAAGATTTAGATTCGGCGACGGGCGCGCGCGTCTATCTTGATGTGGCGGTTGTCAGTCATCAATAACGCGCCACCGCCGTCGGGGTGTGCTCTCTCTCTCTCCCTCTCTCTTTGAATGCAAAAATATACAATTCGCCCGAAGCGTCGAGGGGGCGCGCGCACACCCATTGGAAATTGCAAATTTTTTCCAGCGTGATCCGCATTTCAATGGGTCGTAAATTCGCATCGAACCGTAGCGGAATGAAAAATATCCTTGATTTGACGTCCTGTTTTTATTCCCCGGGCGTCGCCGGGACTCGTGCCATCTATTTGCATTTTTCAGCAGCACCCAAAAAAAAAACCATCTCGCTGGGGAGCCAGGGGAAGCGCCGCACTCCAAATTTTGATTTTACTCCAAAGCATTGCGAAAGCTCATGTGGTTGGAGATGATGGCGAATGAACCAACTCGCATCCTAGCATACACAACTTGAAAGAATTGTCCAAGTGTCGATTCTGGGCGTGTTTGCAGCGCAATGAGCATCACTTGGCCGCACATTCCTGTTTCTATAGCTACCGGAATACGCCGACTTCATTGGCGAGGAGGGAGAAGACAAGCATGACTCGACTGCGATTATCAACTCGCCGACGCGCTCACCACGTAGTTCCACAGGACACGAGCTTCTTCTCTTTTTGTTTCTTGTTTCATTTCTTGGCTGCGTTGCAAGAAGCGCATCTTGTTTTTACACTAGTTGCAGCTTCGACTGCTTCTGCCTCGAAATGGCCGAATGGGCAAAACTTTTGTATACTACCGCCGCGCCGGTGCTCATAAACCGTTTGCAGGCCCCCATAAAGCTTAAAACTAACATATCTCGACGTGTTTCTAATCTGTCACGAGGGGGGTCGCTTGCTCGGGTGCGGATGCGGCCAGGTGTGTCGCGCCAAAACTGCAAACAAAACGAGGCCGAAAAAGGGACACAAGCCGGAGGAGCGCGTCTTTGCCACTTATTATTTTACCTGGCCTCTCTCGAGGTTGGTGCTTGGTGCAACGGTATACGCAAGGCGATCACTTATCATTACCGACACTCAGTGCCAAAATATACAAAAACAGCTGCGGCGCTCAATGACTATAGGACTAGGTAAGGAAATAAAGAAAACGCATCCCCAGCGCGCTTTTACTATCGGCCCGCTTGGGAGAGTAAATAAACATCGGTATGCGGCTTGTTCTTCTAGGATGCAAACTCAAACAACCAAATTTTACCTACAAAGCTACGATTTTACAAAATTCTCTTGTTATAGAAGTCCTCCGCGTACGCCACTGACTGAAATCGTTAAGCATCTAGCACACTGACGCGCAGCGCAGCGCTGCGTTGCGTTGCGCTGCGCGTCAGTGGGCGAGAAGCTTCAGAGTTGAGGTGTAGGTGTACTGATTGATTCTATTGTAGGGTTATTTTCATCCATATCATATACCTACTATAGATTAGACACGGATGCGTGGCGCCATTGTTCCACGCAAACTGAAATTTATGAATTTACGGCAAACGCGGCGCATAGCAATGAATTCTCCCCCGGGAGCATTAATAATGCGTTTTAATATGATACGCCACCCTGGCAGCGCACACAATGAAGAATTAGTTCATTTACGGGTGGAAATAAAGTTTTATCTTTTCTTCTCGGGTTCTCGTTCTCCCGCGCCGCGGTGCGCAATATTCCCGGTTCCCGGGCCGCACCACCACCGCCATATATTATTGACTGCCGCACGTACGGCGTAGCGCAGGGCTGCCGCATTACGAATTCATATGAGAAGCACAAGGGGGGGACGTGAAATATTAATCCATATTTCTCATTTTTCCGTGGAAAAATGAAGAAAGCGCCCGCCCGCGGGCGGGAAAACATGCGAGTACGCGTGATGGCAAAATGATAAAAGAATGCAAGTGCAGAGTTGGACTCACCATTGGCGCCGAACATCGGATGGTGGATGAACTGATTCTGACCGCCGAAGTTGCCGCTGTTGCCGAGGGCGTAGAGCTGCTGGAAGAGCGCCTCTTGGTTGGTGTCGTCGGCGTTCTCGCCCTTGACGGCGGCGGCCGCCATTTGCATGCCCGCCATTTGGAGGAGCTGAAGGTGGGTGTTGTTGTTCAGGGTGGGCTGGGCCGGGTGCGTGGTGGAATCCGCTGAGACAGAGGCGCCTGGAATGGGCGGCACGGTGAACTCGCTGCTCTCCGCTCCGGCGTTGTCTTTGCTCGCGGCATTCTCGAGGTGCGTGCGCACGTTACCAATGTGGCTCTTGGTAAAGATGTGGTCTTGGATGGAGTACTTGTGCGAGTACTTGAAGCAGCAGAACTTGCAATCGTCCGGCAGCGTTGGTGTACTGTCCGAGTCGGTATTGCCGAGGGCTTTTTGCAGCGCGATCTTGGACTTCTTCTCCTTGGCGCGCGCGTTTTGGAACCACACCTGCACCACCCGCTTGGGCAGGCCGATCTCGCGACTGAGCATTTCACACTCCGCCATCGTGGGTGTCTTGTAGTCGGTGAAGAGGATCTTCATCACCTTCACTTGCACGGCCGTCATTTGCGTTCGATATCGCTTGTTGGCATTCGCATTGGAGTTGGGTGTGCTGGTGTTGCCGGACCTTGCTGGCGTGTTGGTGCTCTGGGTGCTGGACGCCGGGGAGGTCGGGTTGCTCTCATCGTACATGAAGTCGGCCGTCTCGGACATCGAGTCCGACATACGCTCATCGCACAAGGACCGTTCGCTCAGATCTGTTAACGGACCCGGATCACACAAGTTACGTTCATGATCCATGTTGACCTTCATCGGGTGCGACAAATCGACCGGTTTGGACAGATCCAAAGGGATTTCTCCCTCCTCCTCCTTTCCCTCACCTTTGATCTCGCTCTTATCACCATTGGAGGCGTGGGCTTGCAATTCGCTGATGTAACGCTTCATGCTCTCTTCGTAATACTTCTTGATGGAGTTCTCCATGTCCGGATGCAGGTTGGGAAACAACGGCGGCATCATATTCGCCGCCATCCCACCGAACTTGTTATCGCCTCCGGAGCTCAAACTCGGCGACGATTCTAAGCTGGCTTCCTCATCCGGAAGTGCGTCAATGTTGATCTCCCCTCTGGCGCATTGATCCGCATGCTTGGTGGTGAGATGCGATTCCAGCGCGGACTTGACTTTGAACAGTGCGGGGCAGAACGGGCATCGCTTGTTGATCACTTGGGCATGCGCACGAAACTGCCCCTTGCGTTCTCGTGCGCGGGTGTTCTGAAACCACACCTGGACAACGCGCTTCTTCAGCCCCACCTCGCGCGCGATGTTCTCTAACATTTTGCGAGACGGATTGCTTTCAATCTGGTACTTTTGGTACAAGTAGTCCAGCTGCTCTGGAAGGATGGTGGTTCTCAGGCGTTTGTCCTTGGGCTGATCAGATACGTCGCTTTCGCCGTCGTATTCTTCAAGCTTGCGCTTCTGCGCGGTTACGTTGTTCAACATGTTAATGAGAGGTAGCGGAATCGGTGAAGCTGACTTGTCACTAAGCGTCGAGAGGTCTGTAACTCCCACGCCTTGAAGTTGTTGCAGTTGCGCGTGTTGCTGCAGAATGCCAAAGGGGGAGTCTGCCGGATAAGAGGGGAACAAGGTCGGGTTCATGATGTGGACGAGCTGATGCTCGCGCCACAGGTCAAAGCGTTGGAAAACTAGATTGCACTTGTCACATTGGAAGGTACCGTCCTTGGAGTCCACTGGTGAGGCGGCCGGGGACGGTGGTCGCGTGTTCTGTCCACTCGGGGTGGGCGTCGTCGATTGCGCTGGCTGCACGGGACTGTGAGATGGCCCCTGGGAGGAAGCGCCAGGCGTCTGTGAACCCTGCGGTTGTTGAGCGTTGTTCTGCTCGATGGTGGTGCTGGAGTTGGAATCTTCTGAACTGAGCACTGCCGCAATCTGAGCGGCAGCGGCTTGCGCCTGTGCCGACCGCTTAGCATCCTCCTCCTTGAAGCAGTGAGTCTTTTGATGTCTAATCAACTCGTAGTACCTCTGGAACACCAAGAGGCACTTCTTACATTGGTAGTTGAGACCAGGGGTGCGTTGAAAGCGATTGGCGCCTGCTTCGCCCGCAGCTGGTGTTTGCTCAGTCGGACCTGGGCTTGGTTCAGTTGCCGGCTGGTTTTCGTAGACTTTTCGCGCCTTCTGGCGCGCATTCTGGAACCACACAACGATCACGCGCGGACTGAGGCTGAGCAATTTCGACAGGTATTCGAGGTCGTCGTCTTTGGGATACGCATTGTTCTCGAAGAACTCCTGCAGCACCTTGATCTGATAGTCGGTGAATCTGGTGCGATTGGCGCGTTTCCCACTGCTGCCGGTAGAGCTGTTGCTGTTGGAATTCATGCTGGCAAAGTCGCGATTCGGACTCAGGCACCGGTTCGGCGTGAGCGGTAGCATTCCCTGGAGGGATGCATTCGGCGTGGAATAGTTCTGCTGATTCAGCTTGGGTGGTGGCAGCATCGGGGAGGCAGCCATATTCATCTGGGACGGGGAGCTCGTCGTGATGATGCTGTCGCCCAGTTGGGAGGCAATGATCGAGGTAAGAGTCAAATTATTCGGTGTGGAGGGAGCCGACGTGGAGGTGTGCTGGTTGTTATCCGTACTGCTCATAGACGAGGCCGGACTCTGCGGTGGCTGCAGGTGAGGTGGCAGATTGAAAATGTTGGGCTTCTCATCGGCTTCGCTCGGTTTTTCGTTGTTGGGCTCATCAACCGGCTCCTCTTTCAGCTCGGTTTTGATTTCAGCCGGCTGAAAGGGCGGCGGTGGCGATTCCTTGCTCTTGACCTCCTCGGCACTGCTGCCGGAGGAGTTCAAATGCATCACCTTCGCCTCGCCCGTCTTCTCGTACTCCTCCAGATTGAGCGTCGTCGACGGCGGATTGTTAAAGTTGTACGGACTGTCCTTGTTCCGCTGGCGCTCCTTGAACAACGTGTTGCGAAACCAATGCTTGATGACTTTGGGCGGCAGCCCCGACTGGGAAGCCATCTCGTGGATCTGCTCCTCGGAGGGTGAATTGTTAATGTCGAAGTGCGCGCGCAAGATTTTCAACTGATCGTCGGTGATGCGCGTGCGTGCACGCTTCTGGTTCGCGGCCGCGCTAACAGCCTATCAACAGAGAGAGAGGGGGAAACTCAGAAAACGCATGCGTTATTCAAAATGCGGATTGTTGCGGCGCAGGCACTCGCTGGAACTAAATCACCTCGCTTTTACCCTAGAAATGCGAGAGAACAACCAAATACAACTGCTTCGCACACTAGTCGGCCTGGTAAGACACCAGCGCAGGGCGAAAACTGTTAATAAATTACGATAATTATCACAAATGCGCGGCTGCACACGCCGCGCGGCCCCGCAACAAATAGCAATTAAAATAATCAAGCGCGTCGGATCGAAACTCGAAGCCGAGGCTCGGTAATTGTCGGGGCAGAGAAAACACGCCACAACCGATGTGGTAATTACCACGTTGGTGCCCCGCGCGCGCTGAAGAGCCAAACGCCGGCCGCACGGTTATGATCTGATATCGAACCGATGTTTATTGTTTACAGTTTGTTCCACATTCACATAAAATCACGTCGCATTCCGATCGCGGAATTGAATCCGAATCAATTCGCGCGCGCGCGGCCGAAAAACCATGATGCATTAAATATTACATCGCGTTTCGTAAGGCGTGTCCAGAGCCTGACTGCCTGACACATTAACTAGTTAATACGAGCGACCACGGAACGCACATAAAATCAATTACGGCGACATGCACATGTGTGTGCCGGACTAAACGAGTTTGCAACGCGTCCACATTGAATCATCGCTGAGAGAGATTTACATAGTGAGAGAAAAAAAAAGAGTGTCGTCGATTACAAATTGCTCGGCGAGTGAAGAGCGATCCGGATCCTGATCATCGCGCGCGATAAATTTGCCATATTTGTTATTAATGACACCTGGATGAGATGACGAATTGTTGGCCGAGTCGCGGTGGCCCGTTGATTTAAAGATTTGCACGATTCCCGCGCGATCACGACCTTGGCAAAGTTTATTCGCACCGCGCGGTGTTGAATTGCTATTTGTTGCTTGGAGCAAATCAATAAAGGCGGCGTTCTACTTGTAACAAATTTGCTAGAGTTACATGTAACATTGGTGGTTCAGCCTCTGAGAGAGTTGTAACGAGGTAATAGGTGCATCCTAAGCAGCGTCTTTTTAGCTATCCGAATCCGCAAAGAGACTTAAAAAAAGATCACGCGTTTGGAAAATATCCAGGATTTTACGTCCATCGGTGTTATAATAGCAGATTTGTTATACAAGTGTAAACCCGGCATAATATTGGTGGAATATTTGAGGTGTACACTCACCGCTTGTTGCTGCTGCATCATGGCCTGCTGCTGCTTGGCCATCATGGCCTGCTGCTCCTGCGGCGCGAACTGCTGCATCGCGTCGAACGGCGGCGGCGGCATCATCAGCGGCACGAGCGGCGGCTGGAGGTTCATCGCGGCGAGCGCGTTGAGCCCGAGCGGCAGCCCCATGCCCATCATCTGCATCATCGGATTGAAGTTGAGCTGCTGCTGCAGCTGCATGACGTTGAGCGCCGCCTGCATCTCGCTGACCTGCTGCGCGAACGCCATCGGATTCTGGGCCATCGTCTGCGCGATCATCGCTTGTATATTGGCCGGCAGCGAGTCGGTGCTGCTCGCCGGCGTCGTCGAGGACGACGTCGGCGTTGAGGGCGCCGTCGAATGCGCCTCGGGGGGCGTGTGCAGGTTCAGCTTAGCGTGCAGCGCCTCCTTCGACTCGTCGTCTTTCTCGGCCGGCTGCTCGCCGCCGCCGCCGCCACCAGCCGCTGCATTCGGCGACAGGGTTACGCGCGTGTTGCTATTCGGCGTCGACGACGTCGCCGCTGTCACCACCACCGTTTTCTTTTCGTATTCGTTCTTGAACTGTTGAGCATACGTTTCTAAGAATTCTAGCGGCACTAAATCTTTATGTACTTCCTCACAGTGAGACTTTAACACCCACACACTAGAGAACTCTTTATTGCAATGTTGGCACGTGGATCTACTTACTTCGGGTAAGTTGTTTTCTGAGTCGTCCTCGGCTGCACCTGCCCGCGATGTGGCGTCGGCATCGTCGGCGGCGGCGGCGGCTGGCGGCGACGCCGTCATCGACCGCTTGCTCTCGTCGGCCGCATGCTGTTGGTGGAGATGTCGGCGGCGGTGCTGGTTCTCGTTGTAGTGCATCACCACGTCGAAGCCGTAGCTCTCCAGCAAATGTTTCTGCATTTGCGAGTTGATGCGCTTTGGTAGGCTCAGTCGGTTGGCGGCGTCGTGCGGCTGCGGCTGCTCGCCGGCGGCAGTGGCGGGCGGTGGGCTCTTCGCCTGGCCGGGCTCGTGCGCTTGGAAGATGGCCATGTTCGGCGCGGCGAACATGCAGTACAGCTGCTGGTGGACGCTCAACTGATCCGCGGAGCTGAAGAGCGCACCGCACTTGGGGCACGTTGGCATCATCCCCTGGCTACCTGCCGTCGCGCTACCTGCCGAGGGCACGGGCGACGCTGACGGCGGGGTGGGGGATGTCTTCTCCCCACCGCCGGGCGTCGGGCTGGCGTGCTTCGGAGACTGCACGGCAGCGGCGTCCGGCTGCTCTATGAGCGGCTTGGAGAGGTCAATCTGCCCGGCCATGGCGAGGTCTTGCAGTTTGCTCGCTCGCGTCTGATGGAGCACCGAACGCATGTGAATATCGAGGGTGGAGCCTTGCGTATACGCCACTTTGCAGATGTTACAGCGGTAGCGCTTCTTGTCATCGTCCTCGTTGCTCGAGGTGCTCTTTGGTGTGCCAGGCGCTTGCGCCGGCGTCTGAGCGCCGCCGCCGCCGGTTACCGGCGACACCGGCGGATTGTTATTATTGTTGTTCTGTTGCTCTTGCATGGCGCGCTTGAGCTTATGGAGATGACTAACCGAATTGTAGTGCACCAGCAAAATGTTCTTCTGCGTGAAGCTCTCTTTGCACACGTCGCACTTGTACGGTCGATTGGGGTCGAGGTATTTCTCCATGGGATAGCTGAGCTTCTCGCCCTTGCGGTGCAGAAGGGTTTTGTTGTGGGCGGTTAGATAGTTCTGCCGCGTGAACGCCACCTTACAGCGGTGACACTTGTACTTTCTGTTCGGGTCGTTGTAGCTGTCCTCGGCGATCGCCTGACTGTTCAGGTAATCTTCCAAGAACTGCTGGTCTTTGTAGATAATGCTATCGTTCGAGTTTTCGCCATCGTTGGCGTTGCTATCGTCGTGACTGGTGGACAGCTCTTTGCTGTCATCGCCATCTGCGACCGACTCAACGTCATCGGCCCGTAGCGACTCCTTCTTAAGGATGTCATTGGTGGAGCTGTCCAGAACCTGACCTTGAAGGCCGGCTAGCAGTAGCGGATTGTTCATGAGACTTTGTTTGTACGCGTTGAGCTCGTCGTCGGTGAGCTCCGAGTGCACGCTCTCCACGTGCTTGTGCAGCGCGACCAGCGACCTGAAGCTGCGGCCGCACAGCACGCACTTGGTCGCATCGCGAATGAGATGATACTGCGAGTGGAGTTGCAGTTTTTCGAGTGTTTTGAACGCTAAGGAACATTGATTGCATCGGTATTTGTACACGTGCTTCTCGGAGACGCTCATCTGCGACACCGAGTTCTTGGCGTGCACGTCCTTGAAGTGCATCTGGAGCGTCTGCGCGGTGGGGAAGAACTGATTGCAGCCCTTCTTCCAGCACGCATAGCCGGGTCCACTCGGCGTCTGTTTGATCTCCAAGTGACCGGTCTCGTTCTGATGGTAGCACAGCTCGTCAATGTTCTTAAAGCTCTTCATGCACGTGGCGCACCGCTCGAACTCGGCCACGTCGGCGGCGTCGTCGCTGTGCGCCGGCGACACCAGATCGTTCTCCATCAGGTCGACGGCATGGTTCGGCGTGGACGCCTTATCTGGCGTGTGCTTGCTGTCCTTGGAAGACACGGACGTCGGCGACGTCAGTTGGCCGGGCGCACCGCCGGCGTGATTGAGATGGTTAGGCGACCGATTCAGCCAATGGCTCTGGTCGACGAGCATCAGCAGCCGCTGCAGCCCCTCGCTGTTCACCGAGTGGATCTGCATGACGTGCCGCTCGAGGCTGGAGCGATCTTTGAACGCGTCCTGACACAGGGGGCATTGAAAGCTCGGCTCCGAGGAACTGTGATTCGTACCGTGCTGGGCGAGCACGTGCGCCTGGATGCGCATCTCCGAGTCGCTCGCGTAATCGCAGTAGGGGCACACGTGCGGCGCGCCCCCACTCGCCGTATCGCCGCCGCCGCCGACCGACATATCGTCGTCGCACGGCTCCGACTTGAACTCCTTGCCGCCGAGCTGGTGGTTGCTCTCGGCCTGATTTGACTGCTCCGAATTGACGCTGTCTCTTCGTTCTGCATCGAGAAGGGAAGAAAGCAAACACGTTACCAAAAACCGGGTCCGGAGACAATGCCGTCGAGGAGACAATGTAGAGGTAAGTCCAAAAACGGGTCCCTCGGATTTATTGGAAGGCGAACCGAACAACGATGCACTTACAGTTAGTTATATTACCCTTCGGTTTTAATTTCGTGCAACTGGACTAATCCCCTAATTTAGTTTTACACTATGGCTCCGACCCGTCCCGAGAAATTCCCAGACATTTCAAATCCTTAATTGCATGGCCATCAGGTAAAAAGACAGGTCTTCAAGAAGACCCACAATTTGCAAAAAAAAAATTACAATCCTCAATTAATAAGAGGGTAAAGCCATAACGTAAGCGTTGTAAAATTCGACTGCGCACCAATAAACCGAAAATGAACAACAGGGCAACAGGCCAACAGGCCAACAGCAAATGAAGAAATTTCCAAAATGCCCCCAAAATACGTGAGACATACGTACAATACAGCACACAATGAGCAGCAAACATTGTTTCCTAGACAGCCCGAGGGAGAAAGTCACAAAACGCCGAAATGAACGGTATCATTGTACTGCAAGGCGCGCGACGTTAGGGTTTCTTCGTGCGTGCGCCGCGCACGAATAAATAAAAGGGACACAATAAGAACAATCGTGTTCGAGTGCCCATTGTGCTATCGAGAGAGCTCTCGGCTAAACGCGCGCGGACGAAAGAAATGGCTAATTACACACGCCGCCGACGAGAAATTTTGATAGGAAAATCCCCACAATTATCGGAAACGCATCGTGCATATGGCGTTCCCGGCCTCGGGGGTGTTAGGATCGCTATTACACGCAAAACGCACGAAAAGCGCTCGCGGTTACGCTCGCATGCGTATTGTTCGCTGCGGAGCTTATTTTATGAAAATTTCACTCATGTAAATTCGCTTGCCTTATCATAGGGCGCTCATTGTGGGCTGTTTTGTGTTTGTCCCTTTTCATGCCTTCGTTATTTACTGTTATTACGCGCACCGCGGCAATAAAAGACAGGTAGGTGGCGAAATCTTGCTTCGTTGCTTGCATATTTGCATTGTTGAGCGCTTGCAGCCGAAAGAATGGGAACCGATAATTTATCCACGTCACAAGCGTTCGCCAACGCTCGCTCACGAAATAGAGGCGTTTAATGGAATTTTGCGTGAATTTTTAATCGTCTTTGCGCACGTAAGCCTTAAACCGTTAACCGCAGTAGGCAAATAAGCAGGTAAGTGATGCCAGTGGACAAAAAGTTGAAAATTCAATGTAAATTGCCAAGTCATCTTAACCTCATTTGGAATGCCTGAGTTTTCTCGGGGGTGGGTTTAGTCTAATCAAAAAATAGGTGTTATGATGTGGTGACTCACCCGAAATGGATTGATCGACGGGTCCAGGTACGACGTGAAACACCTCGCCGATTTCCGGCGCGGTGTCCTTGCCTTCGGCGCGCCGCTGCAGCTGGTGCAGTTGCTCGAGATGCAAGTGCTTGAGAGATCGGACGTGCTGCAGCAGCGGCAGGCGGTTGGTGGCGGAGAAGGAGCAGAGGGAGCAGTGGAACACGCGCGGCTGATCGGGACGGAGCCCACCGCAGCGTTCAACCACGTGGCGGAGCAGCGCAACGCCCGCCTCATGCCGCCCGCCGGCGGCGTGCAGCTGCAGCTTGTGCGCCGAATTGGTGTAGTAGTCGCACGCGTTGCACCGTATCTGCACGCCGCCCGGCGCCGACGCATACTTGAGCTTCCACTCGTTGCGCGGCCCGCCCTCCTTGACGTGGTTGACATGCTGCAGCCGCTGGAGGTGCTTGTCAGTCTTGCAGTGCAGCTGGAAGTTGGCCTTGAGATTGGTCTTGTACGTGCACAGCTTGCACACGTAGTGGCCGGCGACGACGGCGAGTATCTCCTGCTCGCGCAGCCGCGTACGATCCTGGGCGAGGTGGCGGCCGAGATCCTCGAGGCTGTCGGTGGCGAAGCAGTTGCACACGCAGCAGTGGTAGGTGCGCTCCGGATCGGGGTCCGCCGGCTCCGGCGGTGGCTCCATCGTCTCGGGATTCAGCCCCATATCGGCGTGCTGCGTCATATCGGCGCCGGGCGCACCATGACCGGGCAACTGCCCCCCGGTCATCATCTGAATGAGGAGCGCCTGATTGTACGCCATATCGGCCAGCGCTGCCTCCGGCTTGTCACCCAGGCCGGGATACATGCCGTACAGTCCTTCCAGATGCGGCTGCGCGGCCGGATGCTGCTGCTGCTGGTGGTGCTGCAGCGCCGACAGCGTCTGCATGTGCTTGACGTTCTGCTGCAGCACCAGCATGTTGTGCGTATGCTTCTCGGAGGTCATGTGGATGCGCAGGTTGCGCGCCACATTCGTCTCGTAGTTGCAGACGTCGCAGCGGAAGCTCGGCTTGGGCTTGTGCCCGCCGCCGGTGCTCACCGGCGTGTGGTGTAGCGGGGGCGCCTTCGGTGACGCCTGCCGCGCCTCCACATTCGGCGCGCCGCCATTCTGCAGCTCCTGCATGTTGTTCAGATGCTTGTCGGATTGCATGTGGATGCTGAGGTTTCCTTTGGTTGTCGTCGAATAGTTGCACACCTCACAGCGATAGGGTTTGTAGCCGCACGTGTAAGTCTCGCCCCTTGCGAGCCGCGGATGCGGTTGCCCGGCAATGCAGTAGATGCAGCTGGTCTCTGCCTCCGGATGCTTCTCCTTCATGTGGATCTCGAGCGTCTCCTGGTATTTGTAGTGCCAGTTACACTTGGGGCACTTGAGCGTCTTGCAGGAGTTGCGACTGTGCACGTTGCCGAGTCCGGCGGGGCCGAGCCGGCCAGATGCGAGGATCATCTCGCATCGGGCGCAGTCGGCGCCTGACGGCCGCCCCTGCAGATGTTCGGGACAGACGCCGATCGTAGTGCCGGTGAGGAACTGAGGTGGTTGCGCGAACGGCGGTGATGGCGACTTGCCGGGTGTGTTGCGCGCTGATGAGGTGCTCGTCGGCGGCGTTTCGGACTGCGGCAAGCTGGGCGGGTTCATCGTCACCGGCACAGCCGCATTGACCCCGACGCCGGTGATTTCGGATGCCGCGCATGGCGGCGGCGTCGGTGAACCGAGCGGTTCGAGGAGTGAGACCATCGGTCGCTTATCAGCCCCGACACATTGCAGGATCGCCGAGCAGTCGGCGGCGAGCACCTCACGTTCGCTGTCTTTCAGCGCCACCCCATGCTCGGACTGCGCGTGGTTGGCGAAAGAGCGCGCAAAGCCAAAACTCAGCTTGCAGACGAAGCACATCAGAATCGGCTTGACCGGCACGGATTGTGGCCGCGGTGGGCGCGCATCCCTCAGCGCTATCACGCGATAACTGTGCACGGCGGGCTGTTCGGCGGCGGTGGTGGTGCGCGCTTGCCGCAGCAGCCGCGACACGTACACCGCCTGCAGCGGTGGCACCACCTCGTTCTGCGGCGCCGACGACTCGCTCTCGCTCTCCGAGTCCTCGATGATGTACGCCGAGCCGTCCGGGTTGTAGACGATCTTGCCGGCAAACTGCTCCACATCGGAGGTGTCCTGCAGCGAGGACATCGCCGGCGATGTGGGCAGATGGGTGGTGGGCGGCGGCGGGGGCGACGCGCCAGGCGCTGCCGGCGGCGGGCTCGCCTCCTGCTCGGGGCTCATCGCGCGCTGCTGCGCGACGTTGAGCTGCGGTGGTGTTGATTGTTGCCGCTCGCTGCGGCCGCCGGAACTGAGCTCAGGCGCCGCGGACAGGGTGGGCATCGCGGCGCATCACATGCTCGCCGTGTAGACGCCCTGCAAACCAAAAAAAAAAAACCCACCGGCAATTAATAAACATCCACAAATCCACATCACACATAAGGAAAATTTACTCAGCCGGCGATACAATGCGAACGCGCTGTATTTAATTATTGATAAAGAATGAGACGCATTGTTAAAATCGTAACGCCCATTCACCGAGAGGCGCGTACAACTGCATTTTTACTGCTGTCATGAATAAATCCCATTGTTAAATTTAAGGTGTGCGCGACATCGACGTCGACGTCGTCAACGGGCCGCTTTCATTACAAATCAACCGACAAATTAAAAACTTAAAAATCAACTTCCCATATCATCCCGCAAAGCGGGCAGATAAATACAACCGTTGTGATCGCTGTGAAGACGTTATACGTTATCGATTCAATTAAACACACATAAATTATCACCTTCCCAAAGGTAGAAAAGGTAGATAAAACCAAGGGATATATTATTACGTATTGACAGACTTTATCTACCCGTGTGCATCAGCAAACATGATCATCAAGAAACCTAAACTCAAACTCGTGTGTCATAATCAATAGACGTTCTCACCATCAGGCATCAGCTTTATGTAAATAATTAATGTTGTGATAACAATTGCGTTTTCCGTTGAGACTTGGGAGAGAGATAAGCAGTGACGGTAACGCCACACGAGGAAGCAAACCCGTCAAGATTCAAGAATGTTTGCTGAAACGATCAACGAAAATTGCCGCACAGCGTTAATTTGTCGTGGCAACGCTGGAAATTTGAATTCGAGAGACGAACGAGAAGATTCCCGCTCGAGGCGACCGGAATGCCAAAATCTGATAGCGCACCAAGCACCAGCGTTAGGTACATATTGATGCACGCAGCTCACGCCTAATAACAGACGCCGCATTGTAATTTAATAAATTAATACCGGGCATAGCGGCAAAGCGCAAGCACGCCGCGGTTCCAATATTGTACGAAAAAGCATGGCAACGCTGCATGCTTACATTACACCATATTACATAGAAGATCGCTTTTGATTGCACCGCCTCGAGATATCAATTATATAGATCGTTATTCACCATGGTTATTCACACAACTAAAAACGGAATATTTAATGCTCTCATTTTCTCCAGACAAAGGAATGCTGTGTGGCAACGATTATCGGTGCTGGCGTATTTTCAATTAATTTAATCGCCTTAAAAGTCTAGGCCTCGCCTCACAAGAGTTTAGTGTTTGGTGTGTCTGACGCCATCTGGTGCGCAGTGAGCATAAACACGAAAAACAACTGAACACGTTTATTTTGCGTGTGAAAAACTTGGTTGTTGCACAAAGCAGAGCAAACGAGTTCCTTTTCAAGGGCCCTCAATCCGAGAATCCGCAACAGATCAAACGTGTGGTCAGGGTGAGTTATAATTATTCCCGACCCGCCGGACCTGCAGTCCTTCACATATTGATCAATTTGCTTATTAATATAATTATTCGTCGACGAAGCCCCTTCGGATCGCGGCGCGGATAATTATCCAACTTCCAAACGTACAATGCGTTCCGAGTGTTCCAACTTCCACCATGAGGAGCACCACACTTCGGACGGTTATCCGGTTCGAGATGAGTTCGTACTTAATTTGTGGAAGAAACCGGAGCGCAAGAACAAATAAAAAATCAATCGTGAGAAATCATGGCGGCGCTGTATTGCAGCGAGGCCCCCAAATTGAACAAAAAGCCCATAATTATTGGCCGTGATTAGAGCAGTGTGGGAATTAGTAATTACGCGTACCATGCTTGACCAGGAACGTTTATCGCGCGCCTTCTTCGCTACAAGCCGGAGCCCAGAGAGAGGAGACGTCGGCGCCTCGGCTCTCCGGCCGGACTACCCTCACTTATAATCGAAATTACACATAATTATAAAATTTTTCCAAACGAAATGTTACAAATTGGTACTTCGCCTTCGCAACACACGGGCACGAAACGCGCCAGCCGAGGAGAGAAAAATCGACCGCGGAGCATCATCATGATGCACGTAATCATCCATCGATGGCACAGAAGGGTAACCAACGAATAAAATAGTGTTAACCAATCTCAATCTAATTTACAATGTAGTGGTAGAGCCGGTGGAACCTGGAGCCTGACTTTTTCATAACCTGATGAAAAGAGTGATTTCCTACCCCTTGTTGGAATACAGAGTTGCAGGTATTGTATATTTTTGCATAAAACGGACTTTCATAAAAGGATATGAGGCGCACTATACCAGTGTGGGGTGTAATCTAATAAAACCTTGGACTTGCGAAACGAAGGGAGATTGTACCTGCAACCTGCTCTTCAGCATAAACTTTTTTAATAATAAAGCGTTTATTAAATTCCTTCATTCCTACATTCCTTCATTGGATCCGTGGGTTTGGGAATTTAAATCTCAACATTCTTAAATCAAAGCTCCAAAACTGATATATGTGGTCATTCACACTAGAGACGGCTTTTGAAGTCCAAAGTCGTCTCGGTGAAGCCCCCTTTGGAAAAGTTTGAATGAGGGTTAGTGGTAGTG
>JARJDQ010002136.1:0-11795 GCA_030264215.1 Geostiba sp. GC000077 | reverse complement strand
CGTCGCAAATCGTAGAAAATAAATAAAAATTAATTATTTTCAACTTTAATCCCATTTTTACCCCCTTAAATGAGCTTTTTCGGTACTTTTGGGAGTTTTAGAATTGATATTCTGGAGAATTTTTTGAGACCAACCCCAAGTTTCTACGACTTCTGGTTTGGCTTGGGAATTTCATTCTGTCAGTCAGTCTGTCTCATCCGAGAATATATATATATATATATAGATATTGCATCGAATGTCAAATTGTCAAAATATTTCGTGAAAACTTTAAACTGGATTTTTGGGCTCTTCCGTGGCCCTGCTGGGGTAGGGACGACGTGCATAGTGAAGAGTGTCTTCTTGGCTATCAAAGTCCGTAGAGAAACTTAAAAAGGGAACACGCGTTAGGGAACTATCAAGGACTATTCGCCGCATGTCATCAAACTATAGAAAAAAAATCTACACAATGTCAAAGTTGGTTGTAAGACACTTCTTGGATTCTCAGGAGGTTGGGACAGGGTGCATTCTAAAGGGCGTCTTCTGGGCTGTGAGAATCCTTAAGGAACCTAAAAAAAAGGAGAACGCGTTCAGGAAATATCAAGGATTTTCCGCCGTATGTCATCAAAATATAGGAAAAATAGGTTGATTTTAGGGCACTGCCGTTTCTCGCGGTTTTATCAGGAGCGGTTGAAAATGATTGAAGCGTAGTAGAAGCGTGATTTCTATATGGTTATATCCAAACACATGCTGTCAATTTAAATTGGAATATGATTTCCAATCGGAAGGCAAAAATATCACGCTAAATTCAACTGCCCTTCATTTTCGATCGCTCTATTGATGCCGCGCGTAATGGGATCTCGTTCATTAATATACTATTATGTAACACCCAATTTTTATACTATCCTGGGATAAATCTAAAATAGAATTTCAATCAGCCACGTAATACGCTTTTCACAGTCCTTCCTCATCTAATTTCTACCGTCGGGCCTTCACAGCATCTGCATCTGCTCCCGGCCTCCCAATGTGCTCTTGTTTCATCGCAACGGCGGATATAGAGTTCGAGGTTGCTCGTTTCCTGTTGCATGGTGCATGGATACGCGCCCTTGAGTGGAGGTTGGCTGCAAATCGCCTGCAAACTAACGACGGTTACGTAGTCATGCGATACCAATTACAAAAGTACGTGTCGCAATAATATTGCGACACAAACACATCACTAAATTTGTAAATTTATAAGCATACCTAAATAAAATGCTTTACTCTCGCATCGATCCGGAAGGGGATGACCGGCGCTTTTGCCTTCTTGGCAAGTTGCTCTTGCTCCTTTGCTCCTGCTGGATGTAATGCTTTAATGTCAGGACATCGGGATTGTGACAAGAAGTGTGAGGAAGCAAGATGAAACCAGAGCGAATGGCAAAGCGACGGGGCACAGAAAAGGGAGGAGATGGCACATTACCACCCCAACGATTCGTGATTCAGTCGGTTGCGAACTATAACGAGAGGAGGTTGTGCGCCCCTACATTCCCGTCAAGGATCTGCATAGAGCTAAGACTGTTCAACAAGTAGCAATATTATTGTTATTTGCGGCTCTAGCCAGGACGTCGCAATAATTTGTCTTCCGTGAATGGAAATCATAGTTTTGTAGACATAGTGATTAGCAGATTTGCTATAGCATATAGAAATTTTTGTGTTTCAAGAAACCTAACAATATTAAGAGATTGAAGAGTTGTCGTTCACACTGATTCATTTGTAGATCCAGGGCGCGAATTCTCGTAGAACCAGTAGTTGATGAGTAGATTTATACTATAATCATATTTGTAGATTGGAAAATTGGGCGTTGTTACAAGGTGAGATCGATGTTGCCTTAAAAGTGTTAATGTTGTAACTATATGCTTTAATTGTTCTGTCGCTGCAAAATAAATATATTTTGATTTTTGATAATGTATATATGTATTTTTGAGTAGGAACGACAACTTAAAAAATCGTTATCCCATAGAATGCAAAAACTTAAAGAAAAAACAAAAAAAAAACTTTTATAAGAAAAAAAAAGAAACATAATCGGGACTCCAATTTCCATGTGCTTAAATGTTCTTCTGGCTTCTACGTTGCTTGAACCTATCGCCTATTGCCTATTGCAAGTGGCCAGTTAACCTGTTTGCTTTGACACCATTTGTTCATTTCAGAACTATTCCAGCTGCTGAGTTTTGAAAAAAAATCAAGTAACAGCACAAAATGAAGGCTTCTTCATTTTCATTGCGTGTTATGCGGCGGGTAAGTTATGCACACTTTATTACATTATTTTGTGCTAAAAGGGCGTGTAATCTAGTTGGAATTTATGGCGCGAAAGGTCTTGTCGACTGTTTAAAACGATAATGCAATATTAGATGTAACGTGAATAACGTGATTGCATTACTTGGTGATCGATTTTTAAACGTTCGAAGTGGAAAACTGGTTTCTGCTTTGCACGGCATTTCAGCAATTTAAAAAGGTACAAACAGATGTCGTACCAATCGCAGGACTGCGATATAATTCTATTTCTCAATTTGCTTAAGCGCTTAAATTGCAAATTGCAACTGCAACGTCTGCAACCAAAACAAGCCTTGAACAGAACATTATTAATTTCATGGACGACAAGTTAATCTAAATCTAGCTTATGTTTGTTGTGTGATGGAGTTGTTGGAATGTGAACTCTGAAGTATGTCTGTATGTCTTCTATTTCAATGAAACGTAGATGAAAATGTTTCGAGAGTTATCAATTTTTCAAATACTATCTTTAAATCCTGCAGACAGGAAGAATCTCAGTTTCATCTCTGGGATTTTTTGCTTTCCATCGGATGCCCTGAACAAAACATGCAAAACCAAGGCGATTCGGCGGGTTTCCCGTTGTTACCGAAAGGTTGTAAAGTAGGAAACTTCCCCCGCACGAATTGGATGCCGGCCAATTTTTTATCCGCATCAAGGCATTATCAGCGACTGGCTTGTACAGAATGCGTACATCGAAGACATACAAATATATCAGCAAATAATGCTGGAGATTCCCGCCCCAGCGACCCTCGAACGCACAAACTGTATTTATTTTCAAGGATATATACTAGAGCTTAGACAACACAGTCCAATTTAAAAGAATACCACAATTCCGACGACAACTCCACGATGTCAAGTACACGTGCCTGTGCAGTTATGAGGAATGAATAAATAAATATGAACTCTTGCACAACTGATTGTGTGGAAAATATTCCAAAGACATGCTTATATAAACGACGGTATAATATTACGACGATTTGCATGGCAATTTTTATGTCTTGTGTCTTTGCACAATCGCCCAATGCGCAATGCGTAATACAATCCTTGTTTGTAAACATTCCCAATCAAATAGATGACAAACACTTTATTTCGCATTTGGCTTACATAAATAGATATTAAATAAATGCCATTTCATATAGTATGTATACATTTTTATGCCTCTAATGCTTTGAAGGGAAGTCGTGGAATTAGCACCCCCATAGAAATAACTTCTTAGAAATTCTTCTTTAATACGGAACCTTGATTTGAGATACGTTATATAAATGCCATTACGCTAGGCTATGATTACAAGGCTTCCTTCCAACCTGGACGGAAATTATTTAATCTAAATGCCTTTGAATCGTGTAAGGCTCTATAATCTACGATGATTTCAAGTTAACTTAGATTGAAGCACGCGTTCAGGAAAAGGAAATATATATCTGGGATTTTCTATACTTTTTATCGAAATGCTGAAAATTTATAGTATTTTTCTATTTTGAGCGTTTTTGTGCAGTTCACATCCTTTTGACCGTATTGTAAAGAAGTCCGCTTAACAAGCGTATCTGTGGTTGTCAGGGTCACCTATGAAAGTTATAATTGACAGCATGTCCTGCACGGCTTCCTGTTCCTTTTCCTCTCCTCCAATTCCAAAATAAGTGTCATGCAGTTCATAATAGACCACTGCGTTGGCGATTTCAAGGAAATAGCAGTAAAAAAATTGAATTATTCCATAAATGCAGTATCTTTTCCAAGATTTTCAAGATTTCTGTGAAAAAAATGCATTTACTTTCAATTGAATGTATATTTAGCCGGGCCGCAATTAGAGACGTAACTTCGACGAATTGTATTCATCGAATATCAATAAATCATGTTCTAACCGATTTACAGTCGCGTTTACAAACGACCAAGAATTCGTTAAATATTGTAAAACGATTTCTTCTAGCCTTCAATTTTAGTCCTTAAATGTGATATTATAAGGACAAAATGAAGTTCGCTGAAAGACGCCTCACACCATTCGTGGAGTTGATTGTAGATGGTTGGAAGGTTTCTGGAGTGTCAGTGCCCGTGGGGTCGAATGATTAATGTTGTTACTATGAATCGACACGTAATTCGGTGGTGTGTCATGCATTATTCATGCGCGACGCAGCAATCTCCAATTAGTGTGCGCATTTCCAAAGAAGATGAGCTTTGTAGGCCGCATTTTAATTCCAAATCAATTGCTATCTCAGATTAAATCTTTCGTTGAGCAAAAAACGTCAATATTTTCTTGGTAACCTTTGGAAAATATAATATCAGTTTTCCAGTTTCGTCTTAGGGATGTATATTAAAATCCCTTTTTTGATCTCATGTCAACTGCAAAAGTGACCTTTTGGGATTGAAAACATGCTCCCGCCAATAATATATGAAAAAACCTAGATATTTTCGAGTTTTAGACGTTTCAATCACGCACGCTTTAGATTAATCCCCTATATGGATGACATAATCTTGGTGCTCGATAAATGTAGCAAATATGAGAGGGCAGGATATTAAAAATGAAATCCTCGCATCGGCATCGAATATAATTTTTTCGGAGAATTATTCGGGCAGGTCAGTGATAAGAGCGCGCGCGGCTATTATATAATGTTGCCGGCGTGCCGGTGAGGGGCATCTGGAGAGTGTGCGCACCCCGGCTCCGGACGGTGACTGTGCAGAAAGCGCGGGCGGCGTACGAAACGGAAACATTCGCGCTCCGGCCGCACGCCACGCACCGCCGCCGCCGCTGCCGCTAAGGCCGTCGACGCCACCGCCACCACCTAGCCATTGAGCGAAACGCACCGCAACAACAATTCCACCCGCCTGAGTTGCCCAGTTGCCGCTGGCTTGTCAGGCCAATTCGTTCGCGGGCTTCGCGCGGAACACCGGTGCCACGTGCCAACCGACCACCCGGTGCATTTCGCCGCTGATTAGCGCCCGCAATTATAGTCAGCAAGAAGGCGCCACGGCACGCGGTCCGCGACTGCGAGGGGCGAGCGACGACGACTCCACCACGACGGTTTAACTGAACGTGTTTCGCTGAACGGGACGTTGATAAGGTTTGACTTGCATTGTTACCGTTGATGATTATTCAAAAAGAATGTAGACTATTTCGTTCGACATTTTCATACCACATTCCTCGCATTACATCATATCCATGAACAAGTTCACACAACATTCTATACATGATTAAATTATGATATGCAAAATTAAAGACACCACAATTCGTACTCGTCATCAGTGGGTATTATTTAATTTGTTTAATTTGTTTAACAGCTTTAAGCACTCCTGCATAACGATCATGCATGATACTCTATAATTGTGTTGCTTCATCATGCATGTCTATAGAGCATTAAAATAATAACGAACGAACACGGAAAACGCACCACTAAACGACTTTTTTTTCTATCTTAATTTGTTATTGATTATTCTTTAGTTGTTTTCCACTAATAATAAATAAACCATGAGCATTGTCTCTGTATTTTCTTTTTGTATTATTTATGAGTTTTTCGTGGAACTAAATAAGAGCAGCAGTTCCGGCGAATGCGCATTTGTAATCCTTAAGCCCTAAAACGTGTTTACAACATTACGAAAGCATAACATACATCCAAACTCCAAACAATAGCAGATTATTACATACGTGCACAAATATGTGCAGAAATTCAGGGTTCAGGTAAATCCACGCGAAAGCAGAATATACGAATCAAACAATACGCTTATTGATAAAGCCAATAGCATACTCAATACTCAATCCAATTATATTGCCAGCAATAAATGTAAATAAAAAAGTCACTTCAGAGTTGATGGAAGCAATAAGGGCAACAAGACTTTCAACAAACATTGAGTGCAGCTGCAAGGTGAGCACACACGAAGTAGTTCAGTGAAATCCAGTAATCGAATTGGTATATACTTTTGAGTACAGAAATATTTCACCGTTTGCATGTCATTTTGTTGTACTTGTCCAGGGCTAATTAATGCACACAATAAAAGTGGCTGCGGATTTGCGCCACCACACAATCGATAAAAAAAGGTGGGGGGCAGACCGCAGTTCCCAACTTCAACAACAACAAAGTGAGGGAAATTGTTGCCACCGCTGCTAGTAAATTATTTTCTTCCAAGCGGACATTCTCACTAATAAAATAGGAAGAAATGCCACCAATGTAAATACAAACAAATGTCATGCGATTGTGACTGGCGCGGCGGTCAGTAGGTGGGTTCGTGCAGCGTTAATCATCGCGCCGCGCCGAGCTGACTATCGAACACGTTGGACTTTTCGTCCTGCACGTCTCATTCGCGAGTCGGCGCCGCGGATATTTGTTAAGAGCTAGTGGAAAAACTATAGCAATTGCCATGTTTCCATGTTTTCGTTTTCAACACAAACACATCAATATTCGTACACATGCGTATGCGTCACGATACAACAAAAAAGAGGAAAGTAATAAAAATGACGTAAAATGGAAAATAACAGTGCGAGGCAAACAATACACATACAGGGCAATAAAATATCGCGGACAGAACAACAAGACAATTCGTATTGTATTTGCAGTGTTTGAAAGTTCGAGGGACCGAAGTCATCAATGAGTAATCACCTAGCGCATCGCGCCCCGACTCGTTACATAGCATGCATTTTTAATTGTCTCCATACGGCAGCGCCAGAGCTCTAGTTCCACTGCAATATCAGGTGTGTTGTCACCTGATGAATACGTTAAATACTGAATAAGATGCAAAGCGCGTATTCTTTCGCCGAGTGCCTGGGGGTGTGGGAGGCCATGCGGCGCGCCGTGCAGGGAAATGAGAAAAGTCTCTTAGTTTATCTCGGTCGCGCGCTGTCGGCACCGGCTGCACGAAAGGCGAAAGCGCGCCGCGCCGGCGGTTATCTGTTGGCATCGCGCGTAAAGCGTTTTCGGAGTTTCTGCAGGTCCTGCCCGCGCTGCGCTCGTTACTCTCGCGTTGCCCGCCCGATAGACGAGACGAGACGCGATATTCCGTTATTGCCGCCCCACAGCATTAGCCTGGAGATTCGGCTGGCGGTTTGCTGCCGTTGCCGAATAATATCACGCCGGCGACGTGCCGGATCGATATCACTAGTAGTTTCAAGAAACTCGGGGAACGAATAGAGGCGAATCCGACTGTCCTCGGACTATAGACTAAATGGAAACACCTCTCCGCAGGGCGCATAAATATTTATACATTTTTAAACGGCCCAAAAAACAAACGACCCTCAAAGCCCACAAACGATCATCAATTCCGTGTGACACTCACCGCCCTTGCTCATACTCCATGTAGCACACGAAAAAAAAATATCACATCACCATCGATCGACGTTGAAACGCCGATGATAGAGACCTATATTCATGTTTGAATAATCATTACAAAAGTACCTGTCACAGAGCGATGTTAGTAGGTGCAGTGGTCTGATTCTCTTTGTCTTTTCGTTGCTGTGTTGGCTCCGTTTAGGAGATATGGCACAGGGCAACTTACTCTCTAATTCCATAACGTAAATCATCCCTGCAATCCCGTCTACTTACATCCAACAGTACAACGTGTGAAAAAGGCTTCGTCCGTAACAAACCGCCAAACAGCTAAAGTCGCACGAAGTGAAGAAAAATGGCATTCGCAGCAGCGCGTATGATCCTGAAGGACAAGCGTCCAAGGAAGCCGTCCAAGGAAGAGTACACGCCGAGGAACCGAAGTAAGGTAAAGATCCGACAATCAAATTTGATTGGCTACTGACCAGAATATTAATGCGAGTAAGACCAATATTCATTCCAATGTAATGTAATGGAATCTATGATTCCAATATTCCAATGTTCACTGAGTTTGTCCAGAAGCCACGATGGACGGTGATCAATGACAAACAAGCAATCAATATGTTAACACGAAACAAAACTCTCATTTACTTAATGTTAGATTCTTGTTGCTTTGACTATGCTCTATACTGCAATTACTTCTTTCTGCTTTGTTTAGTTGTCTTGTCTCTTCAATGAGCGTGAATTGTGGATTTGTTTTGCAGGCGCGCAGTGGGAGCGCCAGTAGCTATCGCAGTCTCAGCCAGGTAACCGAATGGTTCTCTCTAGGCTACTGATTTTTTAATTCTATTCTCTGGAGCCATCCAAACGAACGACATAATCCACACATGCCCGATTTGGATTGCTCAACATTTTCGAAATTTCTTTTCTCAAGTTAAATCCCTAGTCAAACAATTTGAACCATAGTCTGTGAAACTATAGTCTGTGATTGCATGTTGACTCTAGCTCTAGTGCTTTAGAATAGCCTTTCTGCACGCGTGTTAGGCAACTGCTTGCTTTAACTATTGTAATCTTCCTACTTGAACTCGCTTGTCAACAATATTCATGAAGACTGTCCTGGAAAACAATACGAACATGTGGGATGTGTGCTGAACAATAGTGTAATGCCATAATGCTGCGGCTTGAGCGCAAATGCACCTGAAATTGTCTCGTTGGTCCCGCTCCAAGAGACACCCAAGGACGGGGTGCTGTTTACGGAGATTATCTCCATCGTCCCGCTTGTCACACGCTACATGGCGACCGGGGACGCATCGCGTTGGTGTTTTTGAGCGCTCCGACGTAGTCTCTTTCTAATTGTGCACGAGCAGTTGGCGCGGTTTGCCAGTGCTCGCTGGGGACTGCTCAATAAGTTATGTACAATCTGCGGCGCCGAGTCCATGCCGGCGAGGGTAAATTGGAGCACTTATAAAAGCCATGCGATTGATAATGATGTCAATTATTTTCACGAGCGAAAAACTCGAACAAATTGCAAATCGCAATTACTCATCATCATCATCGTCCAAGCCGTCCGGTCAGCGGCTACGTTTTGCTGGCGCTTGCCATTTTTTTTTGAAAATGTTTTTCGGTCGCATGATGCAGCGAAATAAAAACCAATGTTGGCATCGTCTTGGGGGTCCTGAAGATGCCGCGCTTAATATATTCACATCGCAAAAATGCCTGCCATCATAGTCGCCGAGGCCGGAAGAGTTCGAATCTACCCTCCGACATCAGCTATCATTTGGCTTGGCTCTGGTGGTGGCGGCGCGCGCCGGCGGCAGCGTCAGTTGGTCTAATGCAGCGCCAGCGCGTATTCCGCGTGAGGTCGGCCGTCAGTTTGTAACCGTTGGCCTCTTTATCGTGCGACCGGAATGCTGCTACTCTTTTGCTCCTTTTGCGCCCCAGTGCCGGCGCCGCCTTCGAGGAATGTTTCGCAGGCGGGCCAAAACGATGCGCCGTCCAAATCGCCGAAGTCGGGGGTTGCCCCTGGAGAACGCTTCGGAGCCTACCGGGAAAACGTCCTCCAAACTTTTACACACACACCGCTGGCTGCTGGCTGCTGCTGGCTGCCGCCGCTTCCGAACGACCGCGCCATGCATTCAGCCATAAATCTTCCGTATTATTCATTGAAATATACATTGGGAAATATTTGTTCTACTCCTGGAATTTTAGTGCCTAACATCCGAGGGACCACGTCTACGTGGAAGGGCGTGGGTGGCGCCCGGTGGTGCTGGTGCAAACGTGAAATATGTCCACTTCCTGCGCTCTCCTGCATGTGACACTCGTCCCCTATGCGATGTCAAGGATGTTAAGAAGTTAAAGCGCAAACAAGGAATGACTCTGCGTATGACATTAACGTTTTTGTCGCCAGTTAACTCCAGTTAACTGCAGACTATTAAGTTCCTTTTTTATGCCTCTCCCCATTAAATTTGCAAGAGCCTTATCACTATCGTGTCCGCCACCGCTGGTGGGACATAACGATTGGCGTTCTGGTTGTTGTTCCAGTTTTCACACAAAAACTACGCTCTTTTTTTTCCGCCTTGGCCCCGACGCGACGTCCGTTTTCCGTTTCGTTAGCGCTCGATACGATCGTGCGCGTGTGTGTCCGCCGTTCGTGGGGGGAGGGCGCACTTCTTTTATTTCATTTATATCAAAGCTCATAATAAAGTTGGAACCGTTCCCATTTAATCAACAAAATTCGTTCCAGTTTCGCCGATTCCAACTCGATTCATTCATTTCGGTCGCCGCCCGCCGGCGAGAGAGATTTGCGCATCCGCTGCAATCGCATGCTGCAATTCGCACTTTTACTGTCTTCATGTCAATTCTCCACACTAAAATTTGCAAGTTAATAATCTCACAAAAAAAATGGGAAGCAGGAAAAGAGCGATCCTAGCTGAATGCATGTCGGATGGTAAGAGCACAATAATATGCTGTATGTGGAAGAGTGGAAAGCGCTGGCCGCCGGTTATTTATTGCTTTCGTATTTCACATGTCGCGAGAACATTTATCGATCCCAGCGGGCGGGCGAGAGGAAAAAATTCACATTCTTGGTGGTTTTGGGTGGATTTCGGCGGTAGTAAAGAAGCTGTCTAAATAATATCCCAACAACCATTTGTTTCGGGCGCCCGCCGCGAATGTTGGAAACACATTCAGGGCGCTCGCGTGCGAAAGCGCGCCTGGAAAACCGCCGGCAAAATGGGCAAGTAAGTGTAAATTTGAACGCAATTTCATGTGCCGATGACTACCGGCTACTTTCGAATCGAGGTTTTGCGCCCCTTGTTTTTCGGTGACCTTTTTAGCATCGCGGCGAACCTCCGCAGCCCCAAGTGGAAATCTCGCGCTTTAAGGGGGACCGACGCGAGCGTGGCGGCAGCGCGCAGTTCATTTTGTGACTTTTCTTTTAATGAAATGTGCAAAATGTGGAGAGCGCCGCTATCGACCAGCGAAGAAACAAATGTAACGCTGAAATTAAATGTTGCCGAAACACGCAAGCGTGTCGAGGCGCTGGCGCGCGCGGGTGAGCATTCGCATGCACAAACAAAATTCAAGGATAACATTCACTCGCAGCAACCGCGCCTCCACCATCGTCAAGGGGGCACAATTCCGTTGGAAATTGTTGCTAAACGCCTCTCCGTGGCGCAAATTAATTATTCAGTCGCTCCAATCGCGTGGTTCGTCATGAACTCGGACACTTTCTGTCGATTTCATATTGTTCCGATCGCATGCGCGGCCCACGCGTACCGCAGCAAGATTTGTTGATTAATCAAATATTTACGCTCAGTGCGATAGTTACTTTTAACCGAGTATTCTCGTCAGGTTTGGAAGGCTGAATAATTCAGTCGGAGCGGCGGCTTGTGTATAAATCCACCTCCTCCACAATGTTCCGCCCATTGCATATTTAGATGCGTAAATATTAGAATGACATGAATTAGAGACGCCGTGCTTGGATAACATTTTCCGCGCTGAATATTTGACGGATTGTTAAATATCCATCACCAAGTAGTGTGTACCCTATACAGTGCTTTTCATTTATCCCCGAACATAGGCCCATAAGAAACTGCAGGTCTATGTAGTATGTTTCCAAGTAAATGAAACAAGTTCGTGCACGAACGCGTACACCTACGCGGAGCAGATGAAAACCTCAAAAACAGATTAGGTGATTGCTCCCAAACCACTGGGGTAATTTGAATTTTCTCTTCGGATTCTTGTTGCTAAAAATAATCCGCCTCGTAAACTGTT
>JARJDQ010002131.1:0-14197 GCA_030264215.1 Geostiba sp. GC000077 | reverse complement strand
TAAAATCACGCGTTGGAAAATCGTTCATATTTCCTAAACGCGTGCTTCAATTTTAAGTTTCTTTAGCTCTATGCTTGGTTCCACTAGTCTCTGATAGATGGCGCTAGTTGGCGGAATATTTATATCTTTTTCAACACTGAATATCATGAACGGCGACCGATCTCTGATCTTCTAAACTTTTAAAGCAGATTGCGGAACAATACAAAGTAATAACATTACAACAATTTATTAAATATGACGTATTACCAGCTTAAAAAATATATTAAAATTAATGAAGAAATAAAATAATCATGCGTTTCAAAGAAATATCGAAATAAATCGCCAGAAGTTCAAAATTGATTTTAAGCCATTTCCCGTGCCCTGAGATGGGCTGTATTTTAAAGAGTGTCATTTTGGCTATCAGAATCTGTAACGATACTTGAAGTAACATTTCGCAATCGGGAAATATAAAGCAAAATATGGAAATAGATCAAAATATTTTAAAATTTGATTTTAAGGCACTTCCGGGGCTCTGAGGGGGTTGGGACGGAGTGTATTTTAAGGAGCATCTTTTTGCCTAGTAGAATATGCAAAAATACTTAAAGAAAGAGTTCGCTTTCGGGAAATATAATACAAAATATGAAAATAAATCGAACAATTTTCACATTTTATATAAAGGCCCGAGCCCTGAGGGGGTTGGAACCTAGTGCATTTTGAAGAGCGTCTTCTTGGCTATCCGAATTCGCAAAGAAAGTTCAAAAAGGATCATGTGTTCGGAAAATTTGAAAGATTTTCCATCGCACGTCGTCAAAAAGCTGAAAATAATCAGAAGTTCAAAATCTATTTTAAGGCACTTCCCAATCCCTGATGAGGTTGGGACCACCTGCATCTTGAAGAACGCCTTCTTGGCTATCTGAATCCGCCAAATAGAAAAAAATAAAACGCAGTTGGAAAGTATGAAGGATTATCCGACGCATGTTGCCACTTTCAGTAAATATAAAACATTTTCCGATGAAATGTTCATTTAAATTTCTCGAGGCACTGAAATTCAGAAATGGGACAAACAACAGAGTATAACTTGGAACTAGGGAGCAGTAGAGCACTGGAATTGAAATAGAAATAGCTTCCTATATCTGTAAGAGTTGTATTGAGGGTTTTGTTTTCGCCGCAAGAATCGCAGCCCATATTTTCATCATAATCATTCATTTTTTACAATAATCATATTGATATTCATTATAAATCGTTTAAGTAACCAAAGAACCTGAACAAGAGGGTCATTTCCTGGGGAGGAGGGGAGTTGGGGCGGTGATGTAAGGAAGGGATGGAGAGGGGAGGAAAAAATTACACACAACTACTGACCAAAAGAAAAGATTCCTCTGTAAAAATACAACGCGTCCGGACATGAGACATGATTTCCCCTCACGCACGCACACACACACGCATTTTCGCTCAAAAAACATTTCCTTGTTAATTACATGATACAATTAAAATGCAATCATTCAATAAAACACCTATTGCATGTCTCGCTCCGTGAGGGATCGCTACATTCCATCTAATTGCAGTCAGACTGAAAAACTATAACAATTTAAGACGCAAGCGCTCATTCTCTCGCCGCCATAAGTACATCGAGTACCGTACCACTCATGTTATCTCGAGCTCGATATCAACACTCTTGCTTGCAATTCGCGGCCCTCTGCAATGGGAAGGCCAGAACTTAATACAAATACGCCTTTACAACATGAAAATTTGTACCTTAGACAGTGGTGTCTAACATAAAAGTATGTGCAAAATCTACATAACAAATGGTCGCCTCTCTTCCCCGTTTCGCATAAATTAAAAATAAATTATAACATTTATAAATTTTCAGCTTGACATCATTAGATTTACGTAGGGTCTGTGTTTTGCCATCCACTTTTGCTTGCATCCGTGATTGATAGTTTTAAGATTGAATTGAAAAAGAAATGCTAAAACACACTCGGTCACTCGCTGTCCACGTTGCTTTCCTCATCGTTTTATATAAAATACATCAACCATTGCGCGATGTACGCCTTGCTGCTGGCCGCTGCTCGTTTTGCTTGTTGCACCCTTTTTGTATTTGTGTTTCGCTTAAAATTATGACGCAAACAGTTGCACAATCAACCCAACTAAAATAATAGAAAACATTCAAACGCGCTAAAAATTATAATCTCAAGTCGATTCATCGGCTATCCCCTGCTAGCACTGGTTCGCTACGAATTTTATACATACAATTTTACTGCCACATTTCTGCATCGTGGTTGCGCAACTGTTCAAACAAAAATCTCATTGTATCGAATGGACATATTTATCATCATTAATCAAATAACTTATTTAGCAATTTACTATACAAAATTGATCCTAATACAGGAGAGATTGCTCCGTTTTACTTTTTCGTCATCGCCTTCATTTTTTTTTTTTGAAAGAGCTCTGCTCGTATGAATATGACTATAAGAGACCATCCGAGGGTTGGTGGCGCACGTGATGTACATTTTCCTGCGGCGGCTCTATGACATGTTGCCTGGTCCCATCCACCTGGCGCGGGGTGTGCATTTGCTTTGTTTGATATTCGATATACACATTCGAAAGAGGAAAACTAAACCCATAGGAACTCAACACTTGCTTATAATATAATTAAACGCATAAGATTCGATAGATTGCTCGCAACGTGTCATAGAGCGGCTTCATTACGTTCGTTCATTTGCACACTCCCCAAAACATTGTTGCCAGTTACAATCCGGTAAGTAGCAACAATGCATTGCGGATGTCTTGGGCACATCTCACACATCCCCCAGATGGCGTTTTAACGTGAAACATTAATAATATATTTTTATACTTTATATAGTAATAATGATTTCTTGCAATTTTCTGTGTACTTTTTTGTTTTGTTTTGCGCATTGTTGCTTAGAGTAAAATTTTAAAAAGTTCCGGGGGCTGGGGTGGTGGGGACAAAGACTGCCTGTGTGTAATGTAATTTTTTCGCATTGTTTCAGTTTTGTTTGCTTGTTTGTGATGTAAATTCTACGCTGTACAATATTTCATCTACACGCTGAGCCGCTCCTTTCGCACACCTCGTCCGCGTCCTCGCTGCTGGTTGTTGGGTCTTCGAGGTACCCATGGTGATGACCGGTTCCAAAACGAACCGAAACTTGTGTAAAATTGCACTCCGGGAACGAAAACTTCAGTCTCCGCCGTATCGCGCGCTGGAGCCAACCGCATCCACACCAAAACACTTCACGCCACGCACCAAAATGTCTGCAAAGTCTGCCCTGCCTGCCAGCGGATCGTGCATTTACAAATACTGACTACCGAGATTCGTCCATTCTGCCGTTGCGGCGGGGAGGGGGGTGGTAGTGGAGGCGCCTTCAACAATTTAGAGTTTACGCCACCACTAACATCACTGGCTCACCGCGGGCGATTTCTTATCGGAGTCCTGATTGTTGGGCGGGCCGCCGGGTCCACCCGGCGGGCCAATGCCGGGCCCACCGCGGTCCCCCACGCCCGGCCCACCCCACGAGTTCGCGCCCGGCATCGGCGAGTCGGCGTGGAAGCCGTGGTTGTCGTGGTCCAGCGAGTTCGCCGCATCGTACTGCGTGTTCTCCAGCCGCGTGATCAGCCGCTCGTCCTCGTCGCCGAACTCGCCGCCCATCAGCGATGGTTCACCCACTACCATTACGTCCTAAAAGAGGCACACAACAACGATTAGATATCGGAGCGCATTTCACCCCTCCACAGACTCGGCGCACTCGGCAATACATACTTGTGATGCCAAGGAGAAATTGGGTCCCGGCGAGCGCTTCTTGTTGGGCGCGGGCGGCGCACTGTTCGCAGCCCCGCCCGAATTGGAGCCCTTGCGTTTTCGTCTCTTGTTGGGCGGTCGTTGCGATTCTAAAAATGTGCATAATCCGAATTACCAACGCTATTCTATCGCCCACCCGAAAAAAAACGCATGAACAACAAACAGAAGAGTGCGCTTGTTAGTTTTTGTTAGATATTTCTCGCTGGATCGCCCCGCTTGATCAATTCGCCCCTCTCGCACAGACACCTCGCAAAGCCATCCCTCAGTGCGCTGCGTGGGGGCGAATCGTTCGGCCGGTGGCGGCGGAGTGCATTATAAAATGGGTACCTCTCTTACCCGGCGGGGCAACCATCCTCTGCCACTTTTGAAACAGCGTCGTCTTGAGGCAGTCGCGCGGACTCAGCGCGTACGCCTTGTGCCGCGACATCAGCTCCTGCATGGGTTCTAATATTACACATAGCTGCAAATCATCAAAAAATGCACTTAGTAAAAAAACACTATTTCTTGTAGTGCACCAAACAATTACCCTAAGATAATTTAATGTTGAATTCGTGATGCCCTGTCGCGTGATGTTCTTGGAGAGCGGCTCCAGCATGGAGGGGTCCTGCGAGGAGTGCATGCCGACGACGGAGCGCGGTATCAGCTCGCGGTGCGCGCGCACGTTGAACAGCCACGACTTTATCCGCATCAGGTCGTCGAAGGTAAACTCCAATATGAGGCGGCCCTCTGTACACACCTGCAATGAAAACAACATTCGTTAAAAAACACTGCCCTGTAGTGAAAATTGCATTTGAAATGGAAGCTTTTGACTTACCGTAGCAAACAATGGTTTGCCATGATGCGTAATCATGGTGCATAGATCACAGTCGAGTGTAATACTAGTATTATGGAAGGATTCTTTCGGGTGCTTCATATTGTAGTACAATTCCGTCACGCCGCCCTCGAATATGCTGCGGAAATACCTTGGAATCAAGGTCCTTCCTATTGCTGCAATAGAAATCACAATTTAGACAATGTCCGACGGCTCAACAGTCTCCACACTTACTATATCTTTTAGGTCCATCTTCTAAACAAAACGCTAACGTCAAAGAGGCGTCATCCTCGAAGAATTCGGTGGCGAAGGAGTCCCACCACAGGTTATCACACTCCTGCAAAACACAGCAACAAAAGCCACAATTAAACACACGTCTCTTCAACGCAACTGTCCAGGCACTCAAGGTACTCCAGGCGGGGACGTAGTTAGAGGGTTTGGGGGGTTGATAGTAAATGCGATAATTACATTGCTCGTGCTCACCTCAGTCCTCTGCTGCAGCCGCTTGTTGAGTTCGTAGATGCGGTAGTCCGGCTGGCCAAAGTACGGCGTCGGTCGTCTCGGCACTGGCAATGATCTAAACACAAAGGGAAGAAATAATCAATACAAACATGACAAAGTGAGACATGTTTACTCTTGAAAAATTCCAAATTTTCAAGTTTCCCACAGTCCAAGTGAATGGCGCGTAAAAGCGGTCAGTAGTCCGAGGAGGCAAGGATTAGGAAAGCACGGACGAGGGAGAGGGGGGGGGGAGGATACAAGGATAAAGGATAAGGAATCAACAGGTCGGCGCGCAACTTCCTTCGCCTTGTAAATGACACAGCACGCCAGTGCCAGCAAGTGGACACGGGCATGGGAAAGGATTTTCCTACACATTCACACATTCAAAATGGCTGCGAAAGCACGTGTTGTGTATTACGAGCATTGGCGCATTATTTACAATATAAATCTAAATTTACATCGCGCGCGTTTCGTAAATGATGTAAATACACGAGTCAATGTTTACGCCGCGCCGCCGCCACGTTTCGTAACGGCTAACGGTGCACAACACGCATGAGATGAATCCGACTGAATCCGGCGTAAACTCCGATTGCGTGACTACTGACTACCCGACGACTGCTGGTGTAGACTTAAATGCTAATCGGATTATAAAATTAGTTTACCATTAACATGCATAATTAATTGCCAAGCGATGGAATCAATTACGAATGAGAATGACGGAATTACACGCAACCACTTTTCCTTTCTTTTAAGCGTTGGAGTTTTGCGTTTTACCTAAAATACGGATTGCCAAACGGCGAGCAGTAGAAGGGGTCGCCGGCGCCGGCCAGCATCGGCACTGGGCACATCGGATGCGGCCCCATCAGTGGGTGGTGGTGGTGCTGGTGCGGCGGCTGCCTGGGTCCGCCGCCGCCAAAGCCCCCCGCCCTCTCCGCTGCGGCAGCCGGACCTTGCAACCGCACGGGCATATATTTACACCGCCGCGTGTTGGTGGTCGCTTTACTCTTACACTTTTACACAAAAATGTTTTTCGAAAAAAAAATTATTCACTATAGCCACACACAGAGCGTTTACATCATCGCCTTTATTCCCATGGTGATGACACAAGGTGAAACAAAGTGATCGATTTCCTTTTCCTTGGTCTCATGTCTCATCACATCACAACAACTGTATGAACTGTTTGAAAATTTAGATCTAGGTGCGCGCGCATCTCCGCCGAGTCATGCTGCTTTTTCCAGAAAAGTACCCCACTGGCCTCAATTTGACAGCAGCAACTTATATCGCAATATCGCGCCCATGGTACAGGTAGTACACGCACAACAAAACGCACGTTTGGACGAAACACACTCCAGCGGCGGACTGAGCCAGAGCTAGAGCCAGCAGAAACACACGCCGCCGCCGGAGCATGTTATTGCTCGCCGGCCCCGGCACACGCACATACATAGAGCGCGGCAAGGGCCAAGCCATATTCCGGGGGCCGATATTGATCATGTTGGGAGTCTCGCGAGGGCGCGCTGCCGCCAACCAGCCCGCCCCCGAGCGCGCGCGCGACCGAGATGGCACGCGGCGGCGTCGCGTTGGGGAGGCGGCGAGAGCCGGCACGTGCACAGCCGCGCCACCGAAACTAGGCTTCTCTCGGCCTCTCGGCCTCTCGCACCAACCCCAAACACCCAGCCACTGCTCATTTGCAGGAGGATTCACCAACTCCAGCGGACTACCACCTACAGCAACATATTCACTTCCTAAACATACTGTATATGCTTATATGTAAACCAAAGCTGCATATACCAAATATCGCACATAACTTGGCCTCTGTTCTACGTTCTACCTCATCATCATCAGTCATGTTCACAATGCAGATGCATCATAAATTCATCGAACTCAATTTTTGCTACATTTTACATTTTAAGTCCTGACCTGGACACCGTCCTTGAACTTGCCACTTGCTACTTGCATTTGCAAACTTGGAAACTTTAGCCAAACTTTAAGTCATATTTATGGCGAGACTTTGCACACCAGTACAACTGCACGTTGACGTTGATAGCAATGATAGGCCAATAAAGAGATAAAAAGTGAAGGTGTAAGGCAGTGGTTCTCAACCGGTGTTCCGCGATAGTTATTTTCCATTACTTGACAATTGAGAAATATGATTGGGTACGAAATCCTTTTTCTGAAGGCGAAACGTCTGTTAACGAATTCTCTTTGAAGGAAGAGGAAGATTTTATATCTATGGTGTCTGATCGCACATTAAAAATTAAATTTAAAGAGTTTTCGATTTTTGTGCAAGGTGAATATCCAGATCTTTCAAAGAAAGCACTTAACATTTTACTTCTCTTTTCGACATCATATCTATGTGAGCTTGGATTTTCAACCTTGACCAACATAAAAGTAAAAAAAAGGGAAAGATTAACAAATTTGGAAGATGAAATGCTTTATCACATATAAGGCCAAATATTCCAGAAATCTGTGTAACTCGCCAAGCTCAAATATCTCACTAAAATGTACATTCAATATTTCTTAGAAGACTATTTTTTTTTATAGTAAAAATATTCCTTTGTTTACGTTTTGCTGTTTTTTTGTATATTCAGAAAAGACTTGTTTTATTTTAAATATTCATTTATTTCTAATCGAATTTATTTTGTTTGTTTTCTACTCTTTTTTCAAAAAAAAAGCCTGAACATTCCTTATTAGATTTTATCATAGAATAGAATAGAACCAATTGATAGGGAGTTCTTAAAAAAACGATTTCTCAATCTTTTTGTAGTGTTAACAACGAAGGTGTTCCGCCGTTTTCCATTAGTGTCAAAAGTGTTTCGCAGGTAAAAAAAAGGTTGAGAACCACTGATGTAAGGTGAAACAAATTACAAGTTACATTTATACTTGATGGTAGCTACAATGCCAATAATCAATCAATCAACCAACCCCACCACCATCATGGCATCATTAACACGAAGACACGATAGGCAGTGTATTAGCTTAATGTATGCAACCAAACATACGTTACGTTTACGTCATGTATCAATTCTAGGTTAATGTTTTCTAAGGTCTAAGCAATTCGAAGCGATGGTGTCATTTGCATGTGTGCATATTTAATTAGGCCGTTTCGTTTTGATGTGTTCGGTTATTACTTTTAGTTATGTGGATGTGGTCTATCGATTGTGTCAGCTTTTTGAGGTCACGTGGGAAATGAAAAACTAGTCGCGGCAACGGCCACTGCTACCCGCTACCGAATGATTGATTAGACGACGGCGGCGGGCGGCGGACGGCGCGGCGTAAAGCCATCCTTCCATCCACTATTTACACAGTGTCACCGTGTCTAACGTCAAAAATTAGGTATTGTAAATTATCAGCATACATAGCATATACTATACCGAAACATTCCAAAACAAGGATACAAATGTAAATTGGCAAGGACGAAACACTAGAAATTACGCGGGAAATTCAAATCATTTTTGCTCGCTCTGTATAGAGTATAGACAAAACATCTAGACAAAACATAAATATGTCAGTGACAGTGGCAGTAAGTGATTTGATAAGATTGATGAATTCCCAAAGATTTAGGAAGAATTTGTTGGAAGTATTGGAAGTATTGGAACTTCCAGGAATTTCCTTCTGCATTTGTATATATGTGTGCGTAAGTAGATGTGTGTGCATGAGGACAATGTATGTTTTCGAGTCAGTAACCCGTCCTTGAGACGCCAACCGCGCGCGCGCGATATAATTAATGTGCTTATGCGCACACCTACTTCTTATTCGCCTCTACTCTCCTGATACTCTTCACGTCTTCACTCGAAGAAACGTCTGATCCCAATTCCATCCATGGTTTTGATTTCAAAAGCTTCTCCACATCGTGCCTCTTGCATTGTCAATGCGCTCGGGCCGCTACCCGCTAGCCTGCTAGGCAAGCCTAGGCAAAGTTGACGAATGAAACACGAAGTCGACGAAGCTGAAGAAGCAGCGACCAACGAAAGAACCAAAGGCACCAGAGCCGAGGCGACGCGACGGAAACAGGTTCTTCTCGCGTGGTGTGGTGTGGTGTGGCGTGGCGTGGAAGCACATGAAGACGATAAAAACGTGCACGCCGCACAAGAGTGAAGGAAGGAGAGGTGGCGTCCGAGCGCCGAAGAACCAACAACCCAAACGCATTGGGACAGGACACATAAAATACAAGCGAAGGAGCAAGAACAAGACAAAAGACAGAAGGACAGAATACAATGAAAGATATCTACTCTTCAAGTAGAGTAGAGTAGATCGAAGCGAAGAAAGAAGCTAAAGCAACGTTCGAAGAGTCAAGTCAAGAACTTCCATACTTCAAGACCTCAAGAGGTTGAGATTTGAAGTAAAAACTAAAGACTACAAACAATATTCAAATATTCCTTGCTCCTTCCCTATTCACTATAGAACAATATACAAGGTGCGGCAATAAATTGCAATGTGTAAATGTATAGGCTATATGCAATAAAAAATTCACCCATTTGTAATTTTGCGCCATATGAACCGTATACCTAAATTTTTCATTTTCCCGGTCGTGCTGAATCTTTTTCCTTTTTTTTTGGGTACCATTGCGTTCCCGCACTTTTTCCTGTTTTTTCCCCTCCTGTATAGAAAAAACCACGTACAGAATTCGTGTCGCTATTACCTGCACATAGGTACAGGTACAGGTAGTAGTACGCTACTACAGATATCAAACCTCGCATGTTGGTGGTGGTGTGCCAGAGCCTGTACGCTCCATGAAGAGGCACCTCCAGCACTGCGCTGGTAGTAGCAGCGGATAATAAAATTGGAGTAAAAAGAGCGGGCCGAGGCAGAGGCGCGTTGCCGCGGCAACCGTAACGCCGCTGCTGCTGCTGCTGTTACTGCCACTACCTCCTCCTCATGCTCCACCACCACCTCCTCTCTCCGCCCATGAATACAAGCACAGCACTGGGTGCAGGGTACAGCTACAGAAGATACAGGTGAGCGCGAAACCCAACCAGCGTCACACGACGATGACGATCGGGATCAGCACCGATCACGAAGAACAACACTACATTAAGTTGGCAATTATTCGAACTTTCAGAAGCAAAGTAATAATTAGCAAATCATTTTACGGTTTTTTAATGACTGACTGCCTTAAAAGCTATAGTATACTGTTTTAAAGTTTTGAATTTGGCCGTTATCTCCGAGAGTACCGTTGTTCAGGTTTGGTGGTTGGAGGTTGGAACCATGAACCATTGGAACGTTGAAAGTTAGTTTTGAAGTCGGTCGGTAAACTATTCCCATTCTATCTATCAAGTTGTCTATACTAGTACTGCTATTACTAGTACTACCGTCCCCGTGCCACAACAATGAGGACAAAAGCTAATTGAAACGCTCGGTCCGCGTTTCGCTTGTTCCCAGTTCGCGGACAAATTGTTTAACGAGCCACGAGCAGTCGCGCTCGATCGCGACGTCAACCACCTACAGTGTATTCCGCTTTATATAGACAGGGATAGCCGCTTTCAAGGGACGAAACTTGAGGAGGACCTGAGGAACAAAAACCACCTCGGTTAACCGGGGACAGCCTCTTTCTGGGGACAAAAGTCTTGGTCCTGCCTGATCCTGAGGAATCCCTATAGAGCGGAGTATACTGTATATACAGTGTTTGGGCAGCGCCAACGAATTGTTAGCGTTACCAATTGCTATTAAAACCAATGACCAAAGGACCAAAACTAAACGGTACATGCTTGTCCAACAACCATGACAAGCCCAACGAGTTAGTTGCAAGTTGCAACTATACCAGGTCAAACAAACCTAAACAAAACTACATCAAAAACTATGCCAATTCAAAGAAAAATTAAGCCATATTTTATCGAACTCAAAGTGTCCCGAGTCAGTTAAGCAATACATTCGAGGCATAGATAAAGTCCACGTTTGCGTCTTGCGCAAATCCTGCAGAGTGCGACGCCGATAAGGCCGCAGGGCCCTGCGCGGAAGAACAAGCCGAGTTACACTCAAAGTCAGAGGCAGAGTCAGAGTCAAGTTTAATGGTGATTTATAGTCGGCCGCATTAGACACACTCCGCTGGCGTTTGATGCTTGGTATGGTGGTAGAGAGGAGGTAGCACGCACGTGGAATGTGGAGAATCGTTAAAATTCCCTAGTCCTAGTCCCTACAACCCCTTTTTTACGGTTGCACCTTGCAGTTGCACAATGACTAAACAAAAAGGAAGTCATTTTCACTACATTGAATAATGACCAGCTCATAACCAAGAAATGTATTAGCGCTGAGCCACTGGTAGTGGTAGCCGTACGGTTGTTAGGACAGTCATAGATATATTTCGCGGCGTGAGTGCCTCTGGCTCATCGCGCGGGCCCGATGGCTGAAGGAATCAAGGCAGCGTGGAAGTCGCGGAGGACTCGCTCGACGAGTTTACGCGGCAACGGTGAGTCGGTGAGCCCGGCAGCCGGGCAGAACGGTCGATCACACCGTCCGCACACACCAACGCCGCCGCTGGCAAAAGGCAGCAAAAGAAACAACAGTCACCACGGTCACACACACCCAAAGGCAAAGCGTATGAAGAGCAAGAGCTGAAGAAGCAAACGACTACCAGTGCTACCACCACACCAGCTCGAAGTCGAAGCTAACGGCACGTCCACCAAGTTAAACTTGAGCCAACTATGGTCCTTTGATCCGGACCTACGGAATCTCCTATATTTTTAAAATTAAAATAAACACTTTTTAAATTTTAATTTACAACATTTTTTGTTGAGACCCTGAAGACTTTGTTCTTCTACTGCTGCTTCCACCACTGCGCAGTGCCTGTGCCGGTTGGAAAGCAGAGGATATTAAAGGGGAACTGCCACTCGAGGCCGTCGTTGCCGCCGCCGCCAACGCAACGTGAGTGCCTTGCTGCGCCGCAGCGCGCCGGCAAAATCAATCCCGCCGCCACCCCCCCGCACCGGCCCTCCCCCTTGCTCTCATTCCATAGTCCATACCAATCCGCATACGCACCAACTTCTACTAACCGAGCAGCAACACAGTCAGTCATACATAGGCATAGGCATAACACGTGGTGATGTTCCAAATGTGTATACAATGCAAAATGACGATGGCGCTAATTTTGATTTGGGGAGAGAGAGAGAGAGATACAAGATACCAATACACCAAGGATGAGGATTAGAACTTAGAAACACAATGTTGGTGGTGTACATCTACATGTGCATCGATGTGTATTAGTAATAGTAATAGAAAAGCCAATAAAAAGTTAAAAATAGTCACTGTGGAGGCTACTTCTCCGCTCCACATGCATTTTCCATTTACCATGCGCATCCACAACTCTCCACACCAAAATTCATTTTGGTATTTTTGGATACAAGCTGAACTTGGTTAGCTCGTATTAGTGAATTGTAAAAATTGTAAACTGTAATTAGTAATTGAATTGTCCTATCTAATCGTTCATTCCATGTTCGTGTTTAACGTGTAGGGAAAGGTGTACAAACATGGAAAATGAGAAGATCATTAGCGTGTCGTTTCGCATTAATCCACATCAAAACACATTAACACGCTGCACGCGCGTACTTCTTTGCTTCTTTGTCCAAAATCTCCCCAATGATGATGCTACAGCTATACCCTCAATACCCAAACCCCTTTCCTGGGAGGCGAGAGGGCCGCGAGCAAAAAAAAACCGGCCCTGCATGTATACGAGGATTATTACGTCATCACCTCGTCACTCGTCAGCGTCACTCATTGTGTCGTATGAACTCTGGGAGGCTGGCCGCTTATTGAATATTATCATCCCTTGTTTGAGATTAGGTCCCTTTTCCCTTTAAATTCCAAATCGCACATGTGTTCGATGACTAGGACTATAGGAGTAGAAGGAGGAGATAAGTACAATAGGTGAGCTCGTTGAATTCAAACACCCTGTATATTAATATCCAACACATAAGAAAGATGCACGAAGAACGAAGAGAGGTTGGCGCTGTGCTCGGGGATAGTGGGTGCTGCTGGCGGGTGGAGGTGGAGAGAGAGGAGGGAAGATGATGAGACCCCCCAAAAGGGTGAGTTTCACCTCCCGCCATCCCGCTCGCACACACAGCCCCGTCGAGCGGCGGGCACAAGGACGAGAGCAGATATTACGAGGGGTGGCGGTTGGCGGCAGTGAAACCTAAAGGCGAAGGGCCCATTCAGGCCGACGCCATCGCGCCCACACACACACACACACAGGCCGCCCTCCACCCCCCCTCCCTCCTCCCCTGCAGCCCCTCACACCACCCAGCGCAGCCGGGTGCCCCTCGAAACGAAACCAAACCACACCGCCGGCGCATTGGAAAAAGAAGGGTGGCGCACAGGGATGCTTCCACCTTCCACCCTCTTACGCACCCTTCCGACTACCCGATCCCCGAATGCCCGAAACGTTCCCATCTTGCATTTGAGCATTTGCCTTTCCACACTCTGCGCTGCGCACCCCTCGCTATGTTCGCTTCCTACTGCTACCCTGCTACCAGCCCCCTACCCCTACCATCCAGACCTCGAACAAGACGCACACTGTACGAGTGCACGCCGAACACGAGGGAAAACATTTTATTTATCATCTGTCATTGCCTGCGCCCTCTCTCCTCTCCTCTCCCCCTCCCAAACCCTACTGAGACGTGCGCCGAGTTATTTTAGTTTATCACTTTACTGACCTACATACCCGACAAACACAAACCGCCACTAGGCAAAGCTAAACAGCGCAGACACAGGAGGCAATAGAGCCAATGAAACATGAAACACATTTGTCATCGCAAAACGGTATGTGATACCAACACAAGATATTAAATTGGAATTGAGAATTAATTCGAGCCATTTTCAAAATCACAGTGAAACTGTAAAACAGTAAAACTGTTGAAGATGCAAGGCACGTGTTGGCCAATCCATATGTCGCTGTCGCTAAGGTCTTCTTTCGCGCTCATTTTGCCCATCGTCATTATCAATAAAACGCCACACCGTGCGAAATTAATTAAGCCGCAAGCAAATTACCAAATCCATATCCTTCGGTGTGCAGGTGTTTTTCCTCTACTGGCTCTGGTCTCAGCCACCAGAGTGGCTGCCCATTTAGAGATGGATCACGATCCGGCGAATGAATGAATGAA
>JARJDQ010002098.1:0-10634 GCA_030264215.1 Geostiba sp. GC000077 | reverse complement strand
AATGAATTTGTTAACTTTTTGAACATTCAATAGCATCGACGGATAGGGAATGAAATTTGCCAACTTACCACGATGAAAATTTTATTTCACAGTTATGTAACTTTACGAGTTATTGCTCATTGAAAATTGCCAATTATTTTTCAAAATAAATTTTTGTTTATTTTGCCAATCATCGGTATGTATTTCATTGTTATTGCATCTTATATGCACTGTGAAATATCAAATAATAGGAAATTTCATGCTCTTCCCAATGATGCTAATTTCATAAATGTGGTTATTCTCCTTTTGAAGTTATTTGGAATTTAGTTTTTAAAAATCACGTTGTTGAATTAAAGAATCAAAAAAAAGCGGTGTCTTGAGAACTAAGGTGAAACGGCCCATAGTTGTCGATCATTTTAGACTCTAAATTCGATATAGATTAATCTCCTTTTCTGTGTGCAGCCTTAAATTAACCACCTTGTATATAAAACGCAACGAATATATATTTGTATCTATGTTTGTCCATCTCGGAAAATCCACAGTTTTTGTCCGATAATAATTAAATTTGATACTATGATAGATTCTGGCCAGGATAAAATTATGGCATATGTTTCAATTTGAAAATCAACGACATTTGACATTCGTGTTAACCAAAAGTACGTCTGTAAAATGAAAATATTCGTGGAGGTGCCGGGAAACGAATGTGTTTCTCGATTTGAAACTTTGCGAAAGAAAAAAACGCATTTTTCATTCTTAGATTTTTCATGACTTTTAGTATATCAAATAGATACCACCCACGAACTAAAAAATGTAAGCCTCATCTTTGTGGGAATTAGTTCTCCCAAGCACCTATTTTTTTTGCTTACTATTGCCACAACAAATCACCGACGAACGGGAGTTCATTATAGGCAACACAATATGCAGGAAATACAGGAAATACGGCAATAGGTCATAAGATAGGGTACATGTGTCCTATCCGGGGAAATTCATACTGTATAAATTAATAGATGGTGCAGATTATGATGAAAGAGAAGGTGAATGGTCGGTACTGTGGGATTTTCCTCGATTTAGATTATTATTTCAAATATTTGATCACTGCTTACTAAACACATTTTCGGTGTAATTTGTGTAAGCCGTGTGTGCGTTTACGAGCTGCTGAATATGTTTGCGTCGCCGTTGCCGCCGCCGCCGTCACGGAAAAGCTCTAAGAGCATGAGTATGAGCATAACATTGCAGGGCAAGAAGGCATGCTCCTTCCGCGTGCCGTGTATGCATTAAATATTTATGAAAACGGCCAGATTTCACTCCCAACTGCCAGCTAGGCAACCAACACTCATGCCCGTGTATATCTAGTTGCGGTTGTCTTTCCTTTCACTTGCGCTTCCCAGCGACCTAGCGCTTTCAACATCCATCCGAACTAAACATAAATCTGATAAATTGAAGCAGAATATGAAGGAAAAATTTTGCCTGCAGGAAATGCTGATTAAATTTTGCTTCGATGATTTACAGATTTAAAGCATGGGGAAAAGCATGATTTCGAATTTTTTTATTTCCATTTTTTGTCGAAGACTATGGCTTCTTTCGTAGTCCGTTGGCGTTCGGCGAGTTGCCGCTAACATCTTTAGGACTTTAATTTCCAAATTACATTTGGCCGATATTTTTTCGTTCGTTTCTTTCCAAGTTGGAATGTATTGGGAATTTTAAAGACGTAGAAGACGCCCGTAGATATATGTGAGGTGGAGGCGAAGCGCAAAAAAGTCGGCGCCCGTGGGCGAAGTAGCGAAGTTCGTCGCTGAGGAAGATACATTCGCACGTGGCACGTGTAAAGCCCAGCTACACTACCTGGACGAGCCTGTACGAGGTGAGCGCTCCCGACGATTTGCGATTCCTCTTATTTCAACATTTTCAACTGCCGCAAAAGTGCCGACGCGGCGGATGCGGATTGTCCGCATCCATCCATGTTACCCGGGCTCCAAATGCGCCTGCTTGGAAAATGCAGCTTATGTAACATTTTCACGGCTTTCGGCATTCGCTGAAAAGTTAAATTTGTTCAAACTGCACCTGCAACGCCTGTAATATTTGTGAAATGCGCTTAATATTCGACTGTTTAAAACCACCAATATATAATCAAGAAATATCAAGGAAAATATTTTACAGAAATAAAAAGACAGGTAGTACAAATCAATGAAACGCTAAATGAAGAATATATGAAGAAATAAAGCAACTGAAGGACTGTGGGAGTGAATTCGTGATTTTTGCTATTCTCCCCTTTTTTGTTCAGTCGTTACGCTCTTTATTTTTGCTCCGCTCGTCTCGTTCTCGTCAAACAAACGAACCCCGAGCGGGCGCTGCAAGGTTTGCCGGAACCATTATATTAAGTTACTTAACGAAGACCAGATGAGTCGATGAGTTGTGCAAACTGACGATATTTTTATTACACCTGCGTTCCATGCGGCGGCGCGTCGCGCCAGGACGTCGTAACCGAATTTATGAACTCCTATTCAGCAGCTGCTTGCCTCCGTGGATTTCTCTCTTTTTCCGCTTTTAGGATACTACTAACTACTCTAAACGATATACGGCAACACGGCAAGTACAAGAAAATTCTAAACATCAATAAATCAAAACAATATTTAAACTATAGTACTAAAGCTAAGAAGTCATTGAATTGTGCATATTAAGTTGCCTATATTAAACGTGTGTAATTACAAGATATTAGTGCACGTCACACGTTCATTGAATGGGCTGATCAGGACAATCAATCTCGAGACACTGATTGCCAATCGTCTCCTGTACGAAAGCCTTTAATGCGTATTAGTCGAGTGTCATTTGTAAAGTCGACAACAATGCGCAAAGGGAGCAGCCCTTGTCTTCTACAGCTTCTGCCGCTTCCCCTTCACCCCTTCTTTCTCTTCTTAGTCTTCCAGACCCGTATCAACTATAAGTTTAAGACTAGGACGAATATTTTTTGAAGTCATCTGAATACAAGGACATTATAACTTTTGAGCTTATGTTTAAAAATATGAACGTAAATTCTTGTTGTATTGTTTAGTACGGTCCTGAGTTTGTCTTTCCTTCGCTCTTCTTGTAGACGCTCCAGGTTCAATATGAATGCCACGATAGTGTCCTTCGTGTCCTTGGCGGGTTATTGCCGGGCGGCTTGTTTTTTCCCTTGTTCCTTGTTCGTTCATTCGTTCGCAGGAAGAAAAATGTCCTCGATTTGTTATACCGCGAATTCGATTGTGCTAAACCATCAAACAGCTGCAAACAGCTCGAAGCGGTGCGAATGAGGATAAAGAGGATTGCTAGTGTCAAATTCAACTTTTTTTTTGAAAAACGGAAAAAATTGAACTTTCCTAGTATTATGGTATTTTATGAAAAAAGAACTATAATCGCTTCTGGTTTAAACAGGAACAAACCCATCAACAATATTTTACAACAGTATTTTACAACAGTATTTTACAGTATGTATAAATGTTCCATTTCTCGAAAATTTCGATTTTTTTTTCTCTATAGAATTCTAACCAAGAAACTCCATCATGTAAGCAGGCCCTTACAAAATCATATTGCTAATTTTTAATGATTTTCGAGCTTTTGAATTAAACTCTTTTTATTAGTTGCTACACTACGTAGATGTTTTGATAACATAGTTTAAGTGTTCGTCCTTGCATGGTCCTTGCGTTATTCCCCACCTCCTGCCACATCGCATCCTCTATACTCTCATCAAATCGTCGCAGCGTCCGTTTGCCGTGTGAGAGAGATTCGAGTGTCTCATTAAATGCTAAATCCTAGACTCAAGGATCTAGCCGAAGAATACACGCCATTTGTCGACGTGCGACGGTGCGCCTGAAGACCGAGAGTTTGAAGTCGGCTGAAGCACCGCGCATCTTGTTACGCCATGCGAGTGTGAATTATATGTGTGTGAACAGTGTGAACAGTGTGAAACGTGTATAATATTCTCAATGGTAAACGCAAGAAGGCATGAGGCGCGCGCCAAAAGAAGATGATTTGATCTTGGCGTCGCGTTCAGAAGTCGTGTCGCAGGGTCGCAGCATCGTCCTCGACTTCAAGCCGTTAAAGGACGTTGCTCAACACCGGCAGCCCTCGCTACACTGCCTTCGCAGGTTTGCAGCGTTAACAATTTACGCTGAGGACAATTTCTGGTTTTGCAAGTGTTTCCTTCTTTTCGACCACTTCAACGTTGCTTCGCGTTTTTACAATCATGTTTAGTTGACGACTAGAGGATTTTTTATCTTTACCAAAACATTGAATATCGAAAATTTAAGAGATATACTCATTGACCTCCATTACCAATATGCACAAAGAGAGCTTTCTTTGATTTCTTAATTTGAACCTCGAAAAACTGCATAAAACTTGTTTTAATTAAAATATTTATACAGGGTGTCCCATTAATTACGTAATTCCTCTGGGTGTTTAATAGATGGCATTAAAGAAGTACATTGAGCGAAGAAAGAGTGTGTAAATTATTTTTCATGACCGAGATACAGAAGGGTAAAGTTTTATTGTCAACTTTGTTTGTAATTATTCTTTTGTTTTAATTTAAGTTGTTGTTGTAATAGAAAGATTATTTAATTTGTTACTCCAATTGAAATTTTGATCCATTGGCAAAATCTTTGGAGGAATTGAATTTTAAAGTAACAAGTATTCAAATCTATAGTTTTAAACTTAGGACTTGTTATTTTAACATTTAATTTCTCCTACGATATTGCCAGTGTATCAAAAATTTCAATTGAAATAGGTAACAAATTAAATAATCTTTCAATTACAACTTAAATTACAACAAAAGAATAATTAGAAACAAAGTTGACAAAGAATCTTTATCGCTCTGTATCTCGGCTATGAAGAACAATTTACCAACTTTTTTTTTCGCTAAATGCACTTCCTTCAAAGCCATCTAGTGGGATCAGAATTAAAACTAGTCCATTAATTTTAGCTTGAAAAAAGCTGGAATATTTTTTTAAATCCGCCTTGAAACTTTTAAAATAAAAATCCGGTATATGTATGTATAGGTAATCAAGAAAAACTTACGCAGCAAAAGTATATACATGAATATTGCAAAACTAATGTCTATCGATTCTTCGATCATTAAGTCATGGACAATAATTCGAAACGCATTATCATCTGGTATCCATTGTATCCTATCCAAAATACAAAAGATATTCATTCGAAAAATCGCTACGGTTATGGTAGTAACACTGCCTCAGCTTTCTTACAAGATGGCAAAGTTTATCACTGATTGCTTATCACTCAAAACCTTACCATCCTATCACAATGTTCCCTTCGAGAGTGTTTGCCTCGGTGTTGCAATCATTCGACATGGTTTCTGGAGCGAAAGAAAGTACCTCAAACGCATTATATTCTTCATAAACTATATCAATTCGTTCTTCTTGCTCTTTGGATTACTTGGACATATTTTTAAAATAACAAGTAAGTATCTAATGCATTGCAGTGTGGTAAACGTAGTGGTAAATAAAACTACGTTTAGTTTTAGAAAGAAAAAAATTTACAGAATATTCACCAAGCATAGCAATCATGTTGACCTACTGTTTAGGAATGGTGATAATCATTCTCATAGACCGGCGGAAGCAACAATGTTTGAAGCTGTACAAAATAATCGAGCGATCGCCTTTTCTGAGCTTCACCAGCGATATTATGAGGCAACACATGGTTCAGTATAATCGATTAATTGTACTCTTATCCGTACCGGTGCTGATTGCCTTGACGGCAATTTTCGTTGTCGATGTCCTCAAGTACTTTATGGAAGGCACATCAGAACCACTTTTGTCCTATGTAACTAATCATCCAGCTTCTTTAAGCATGATTGATTTGTTTAAATGTTTCTAGTATTATTATATAAATCTTCAAAGTCAGCTTCAAGGTATTATCATCAAGTTTCTAATGTACCTTGAATTTCTATATATGAACGTGGCAGTTACCACTAATATAGTGGTGTATTATCGTCTGGTATTCTACATGGAAGTTAACTGCCGAGAAATTGTGAATTCATTGAGACGATTAAAATATCTGTATTTTAAGAAAACCAGACGAGAGAGATTGAAAATTACTATCGAGCATCATATTTATCTTATCAAGTGAGGGATGACATTCAGAAGAAAAATATACATACATACTATATTACTTTAACACATAACCTCTTTGTATGTAGTTTTTGGAATTCTGTTAATGACATCTACATGAATGCTTTTCTTTTGATGACGATCATCGGAACTTTCACCTGTGGTTTAATGGTGGTTACAATAATGATTGTGAGTATCTAACTGATAACATACATAAATAATATCAACGCCATGAAAGTAGTATAATACAATACCTTAATTTATTATTTACAGGAGTTTCAATTTTTTATTATTGTTTTTATGTTCTTGGGTCTTATAATTATAATAATCGGTGTTTGGTTTGCTGCACGTTTGGAAAACAGCGTAATATTTTAAAATGATTTTAAAAGATAAAATTGTTGAATATATATGTTATATCTTTCTTCAGAGTACACTTTTACAAGATTCCATCTTCTATGACTTATGTTGGGATGGTGATAATGTATTCGCTAAAGATATGAAATTTATGCATTTACGGTCACAGCAGAGTCATCAAATAGCTTTGACTAAATCGAAGTTCGTTTCAGCAGAATGGGCATTTAATGTGTGAAAATATAACTTTTTTCTATTTACTTTGTACTTATTAACTATTTTGTTCCAGATCTTTAGAGTGGTATACTCAATAGTTTCTCTGTATAGACTATGCGTTGAAACGGAATGGATATCTTAATGTGGAGTTTGATTATGATTTGTTTTTCAGCTGTTATGTCGTTTTTGGGATTAATATCGGCGAATTCTGTGGGAAATTACTAGGTACAGGAATTATACGGTTGTGGTTCTTGGTTATTTCAAAATAGTAGAGGAGAAATAGGTTTTTAGGTTGGAACTAATTCCCACAAAGATGGGATTTGATTTTTTTAGTTCCTTAATGTTATCTTTTTGACATACCAAGAGTCAATGGAGTCTCCCTATCCTTGCAAAATACACGCAATAAACACGGTAGTAAACAAGTAGTATGCAAGTAGTTAATGAACATCCTGTATATTAGAGACATCTTCAAATACCTTTTCTTTAATATAATTTAATTAAAATAAAAAATCATTTATCATCAATGTCTTTCTTTCTTAGACCCACATGATGCAGTCTGTTCCAAAGTACTCTCGGTAGTATATTATGCGTCATTAATCTTATCACATCTTTTGCTGGTTTACTGGCAAAATCTGCAATTTGATAATAGCCATTCAAGTATTCGACAACCCTTCAGATGGTTTACGTCCCGCCATGAACCCTTCCTTATTCATTCATAGCCTTCAGAGCCCGAGTCTAAAGCAAAATGAAGATGAAGATGACGAGGAACTTGGGGGACAGGCGGAAGATAAGAAAAATGGTGGCTTTGTTACGCGCATCAATGTCATCCATCGCCATCGGTGTCTAATTTTCGAGCGCGACTACTTACTAAATCATAAAATATTTTAATATATTATAAAATGGCGACGGCGGTGGCGGCGGCGGCGGCGGCACGAAGACATCTATCATAATAGCATCTTGTCAGAGTTCAGGGGCTAAAGTTTCGAAACAATGATTAAGTTTAAACAGCCAGCGAACATCGGTTTTTATTGGTAATTTGGCAAAGTTGCGGGCGCGAGCGCGACGTGCCCCGCGACTCTTTATAACGATTATTAGGAGGCTGAAGTCGGAGGCAGGGTGCTCGAGGCACCTTTTGTAACAGCGACGTTTTTAAATTGCACCGAAACTCGTTATAACTATTATCTACTTCATACATCTAACGAATATACAGAGCGTTGCAGTTACACTTCATTCGAGATCGATTTCAACCAGACATGGAGAATATTCTGAATCAAAGTGCGTGCGTTCTTCACCGTGCTAGGATCGGCAGGATTACTAGCCCTTAGATCCAGATGATGAGCCGCTTCCGGTATGACAATGGTGTACACTGCAGTTGACGTGGAGTTTAGAACGCCACCTGGTGACCAGGGGTCGAGCAATCCATTCGTAAAGATGACATTCGAATACTCAGCTTCTTTGCCTCCATATTCCAAAATAGCCAGGTCCTCGCGATTGATACGCGTCCCAAACTGTTTGAAGCAATCATCTGAGTACTTCTTATAGTCCCAAGCCACCGGTTCAAAGATTGCGTTCTTGTCATCCGTGCAGAGTGGCATTATTATTTCAGTGCAAGCCTGAACACAAAGCAAAGAATGAAATTAAACAGCAAACAAAAATAATTTCGCGCGTTTTATTGATTTTATGTGTTTTCATTACGTTTGTAAATATTTGCCACGAAACGTTTAGTTCGTTTTATTTTTGATATTGCTGGTAGTTCTAGTTAATTTTCCGAATTGTTGTTTTGTTAATAATGTTGATTGCTAATATTTTTTTACCTGGAAATTCCAGCCGTTGCCGTCAATACTCCCATCGGTGTTGTTCACGTTGAAGCATTTCGTAGTGCCTGTAAAATTAAGATACACCGACATTGCTTTGCCAACCGCTGTAAGAAGCGTCTTGTCGTCGGGTTTTTTCTCATCCAGGCGTTCGCACATCTCGCGCACCGGATACGCCGGCACTGGCATCAGGAAGCTAGTCGGATACGGATAATTAATCATCGGGACATTATTGTAAATGTTCATTAGGGCGTCCTTCAAATGTTGAATGTCATCCGTGCTGTTCAATGGCGCGCATAGTTGCCATTCCTTTGCCAACCAATCTCGTCCTTCTTTTGTATTCGTAATATTCCTATCAATTGACAAATTGACTCATCAAAGCATATGAATTCCATGATTTAAAGGAGTTTGTGACGTTGTGCTTACTTTAATGCAGACCAGGAACGTTTAATATTCTTGGGACATTCGCCAGTTTTGGAGGAAACACTAAAAACGTTAGCGACCATGTTGGAGTAGGTGTTACATGGCGTAAGACCGTTAAATTGATAGATTGGGGCTGACGATGCAACGGCACCGTTGATTACCCATGGATATTTGAGTCGCATCCATGCGGCGAGCATGCCGCCGTAGGAACCACCGAATGCAATCACCGGAAGTGGTTTATCACGCGTGTCCTTGGAAATCGTCCCTTGCAGATAGTCCAAGAGATATGCAAAGTCAGCTAATGCTTGTGTCGATGTCAAGTAACCAACGTGTTCGGCGTCTGAGAATGACTTATCTTGGAAAGGCATTGTTTTTCCATAGTACCTAAATAAGAAGATATTGACTCCTCTTAAATATACTTTGTACTTAAGTATAGTTTAAAAACCTGTGTTCGGCAAAGACAAGCATTGCATTGAAAGTTGGTGCAATCTCCCACATGAGGCCAGTATTCTGGGCAAATACCTCTATGTCACCCTCATTTCCGGTGTAGAAGAATATTGGTCCCCCGCGTCTCCAGAACGTATCATTGACAAGATAACGCAAGTCAAACGTTGTATTCATGTGGTAACTTTACAATAAAACAAGCAAATCCAAAATATGTTTTTCATTATTTTTATATTGTTTACTTGTATCCATACACGAGTACAAATAAACAATATTATAAAAATGGATTACGTATTCAATAACAACAAAATAATACAAGCATCAAGTGAAGATCATTATTTTAAATTAGAATTAACTGTATTTATACTTGTTATTGTTTCTTACCTAAAGTGGTCCAATGGCATATTCAATGTCATGGTCTTGTATGAATATGGTTCTCCACTTACACAACCAGCTGTGAAACATATCACCACCAGTAAAGACCACAACATGATGGTCATTCTTGCAAACCCAACGTAATTCTTCCAAGTGTTCCCGATGCTTCTAAAAGAGGCTATTTATATCGTCCTCAAGTGACTCTTTAGTCTTCACTACTCCACTACACGTGTTCCTATCGAGTGTGGAGTGTCGAGTATGCTCAGTAAATTGAAAAGTATCCAATATCAATCTGCTTATTAAACACGTCCAAAGCGTCGGTTGAACTATTGAACTCACGATTGTGATTACCGGCGAGCGCGACGTGCACATCAGTAATGCGAGCCAGAAGCCAGGAGCATAACAAGTCGATTAAATCATTCGTTAGCGGTCATGCGTTCTTGTATTGTTTATTTAATCACGCAAGCTTAGTGCTTCAATTGTAGGATCATTCATTTCAATTACAGTTCAATGTGCGAGTTTTAATAACTCTTTGCGCAAGTGCAGCAAATTTCTTTGTCGTTTCAAAACATGTGCGGACATCTAGTGATGAACGTTTTAGGTAATAGAAATGAAATTGCTTTCAAGAAGACTTCATTCAATATCATTGATTTTACTTATTAGCTTGCAGGCCAAAATGGGGCCTAAACCTATTATTATTTCCAGGCAGTTTGTTGTTAATAACGAACATTTTTATATTATATGAAGAAAAAAATCATATGAGACGTTGACGTTTAGAGGGTTCAAACTGAGGTTCTTCCAAGGCGGCGAGTTCTGGCACAGTATCGTCAACTTCTTCATCTTGAAAATAAAAACGGAAAAAGACTACGCAACTATGATTATACGGTCCGCATTGGCGCACGTTTTACCACGATTTGTTAGTCTACATTCTCTAGAT
>JARJDQ010002096.1:0-28540 GCA_030264215.1 Geostiba sp. GC000077 | reverse complement strand
AACGTGGTAAACTCGTTGGCACTCTGGCGGTAACACATGGTAAGCTTGCGGCAACACCTGGTTGCCAAGGCATCGGGGGATCACCAACGCAAATTTACTGTTTTTGCTGTTTCCAAACGCGAGAACGGTAAGGAAGCAACATCACAACATGTGTTCGAATAATATCATTTGCTGCAGGCATACAGGCATGCAGCGGTGCAGCTCTAGTCCTCTAGAAGTCTAGATCATTTGCATGCGTGCAATGCATAACCATCGTACGGTAATTGCGGGCGATTATCATTTTTATCAGGCGCCGCCGCGGCTTTTCGAAATGTGTCGCAATAAGCTGTAACATGGATCGGCCGTATCGATTCCGAGTCCGACACACCGACACTATTATTTGCCTCTCTCGTTATTGCCATACGCGTCCGCCGCCTCTTCTGCCTGCCTGCCTCCCCGACGCCCACATGCGCCTGAATTAATGTCTGCTTATTCGAAGAAACATACAATGCGTTCGAAGACTTTTCCGCGATTTTTCAAGGTTTACCATTCAGGGCTTTTACAATCGACAGACTGTACGTGTTCTATACAAAGTAGGGTAGGGGACGAAGTCCAAATTACATATTGCTCGTCTCCTCGTCCCGCATCATTCCCCCATTGTGCAGAAAATACTATTATTATAGGCGTACACATCTACAGCTCCATGTTAGGGTGTGTGCAAAACCTATTTGTTTGGATTTTCAGTTGGAGAGTCGACGAGTTTGAAAAGTATAAAAAATATTTTGTGGAGAGGAGACTTTTTTGATTTGTGATCGGCAGCTTCGGGGCGTTGGAGAAATTGTATACTGGCATACTGCGTATCGACAATCACATTATCATGGTTGCCAAGCACACACTAGCCACGGTGCATGCAAGCATGCAGCATGCGTACGGATGAAATCGCACAGTCGCAGAAAGGAAACTGCGTCGTCGAATTCGACGCGCACCTTTTCCGGACGCAGTCAGTGCGAAAACAACACCAAAAATCAATAATTATAATTGCTTTTGCTCAATCATAATTATACGTGATTACGTGGCATCTTAGCATGATTGTGGCATCACAATCAAACATTTTGCGACATTGCCACATTGTTTAAGCTTGTTTTAAGTTTTCTGTTTTGCTTTTTGTTTCATTTCGTTGATACTTATGATACATATTCCCTCTGTGTATATGATCCCTGTTGCTGGGTGCTGGCTGCTGCTGTGCCTGTGCCTGTGCCTGTGGCTGTGCATGGTGCATCAGTTGCGTCTGCGTCTCAATATTTTCAATATTGGGAGCATGGGAGGCAGTGTTCGCAGCTCGCAGCTACTGTTTGCACGCTGCGCCGATGCGCGGCCGACACGTGTGCGTTGGGTTGTAGGTGCGCAGGCGCAACGGGCGATGCGCCTTGTGTGAGTGCGCCGCGCGTTGCGTGCAGCGTGGCCCTGGCCTTTCCCAACATCCCCGACGTCTAGACGCCCGCCGCGGTCGACAACGCGGCCGGGGCCCGTATCGGGTCGCTACTGGTCGACAGAGTACGATTTTATAGCGGCTTGCACTTCATCCAAAGCGATCCATAGCTTCCAATCTTCCAAACAACTGCCGGTCTGCCGCCCAGAGCGCTGAAATCAATCTACATTGAATTTTTTTAATTTTCGAATTTTTTTTTTTAGAATTTACGTGTTTGTTATCGGTAGTTGTTTTTTTGTTTTGATTACTTAGGGAAAATCATTTTGCAATGTCATTTAACAATTTGCGGATTGCGATGTTGCGATGACGCACGAAAGCACACGAAAGTATAAAAATAGGTGCTTTCCTTGAATACAGAATCAACGGGTTGTAGATGATCTTAGGATATTGAGTTTTTGTTAGGGTTTTTGTTTGTTTTTTGGTTATTTTTGTTTGGCGCACGCTGATTGGTTGATTCATTATTTATTGTTGCAGATGGCGTCGCTGTCGGCATCTCGGCATGGTGTTGTTTGGCAATTTGCAGTTGCAGCCGCAGCGGAGTTTGAAGGCTCCCGAAGTTAATTGCTCGTCAGCAGCTCGCACGCGCATGATTCATGTGTGTTGGTTGCCCAGGTCCCAGACTACTGTTCTTTTGTCCCGCGGGCGTTGTGTTGGTCCGACCTTGTCAAAAAGGGTAGGCGAGCGCCGCAGACGATACGTGACGTCATTTCAGTCCTCAGTCCATGTCCATTGCTTGCTGCAATCCATACAACATCAAAATATCAACGATAGAATTCAGTGAGCCACGAAAAACATCTTGATGCATCGACCAATCAGACGCAGTGACGCAGGACAAAAGCGAAAGTACGACATGTGATTGGTGTTTGAATCATCATTGGTTTCTTGTTTGTATCGTGATCGTCTGTATCATATCACATCAGTTTGGCATCAACATCGTGCCTGATGGGTGAGTTAATTGAACTTCTAATTGTTTTCGCACAAAGGTGACACGCGCGGCGATAAAAATACACCAACATGTGGCACGCCACGGCATTCGAGAGGATGCAGCGCAGGAAACCTTGAAACAATAAAGCCGGCGCGGCGCCCCCTCCCCCCCCCGTGCGGCCAGACATTTGACAACTTCTTGAGCGAGGACGATTGAGAGACCCAAGTGGATTTGGTACGGGCAACAAAACTGAGCGCGAGCGAGACGGAGAGGCCGGCGCGGCGGCGAGCCGGCCGTCGCGGCCGTTAAGTTAGGTTAAGGACCCAGACGCGGGCGGCGGGTGGGGGCGCACGGGCGCAGGCCGCAGTGTCGGCGCTCGTCGACGCTCGTCACGTCTCGCTTGGTGCGCCGACGATTGGATCGCGATGACGCGATCGCCTTTTCGCAGACTGCACAGGGCACAGCAGCCCCCACCACCGAGCCGGCGACTTGCGATGGCAAGCCGCGCCGCCGCCTGTGCTAGTGCTCACTCAATTTCAGAATTTCAGTTCACATTCGCAACGCGCAGTCGGCGGAAGCACGAAGCAGTCCTTCAGTCGCGCCGGTCCCAACAAGTTTCAAACGTGCAAACGACTCCAAACACAAGTGACTCTAAACGTCTAAACCTCTAAACTTTTTAAACGAACTAAACCCAATTGAATTAAACAATAAGTTATCACAATGGAAGTATTTGAGAAATAATTTTAAAACGCAGTGCGGACTTTGCCGACATTTTCGAAGAGCAGGAATTTGTTAGGTGCTAAGCTGGATTCTCACGTCACGTAATCAATCACTAATCATCTGTTCGCCTGACTGGCAATGCGAGTCTCCGAGCACTTTGAGGTTGCCACTGCCAGCCGGTCACGTTGGCAGACGCAGGCCACCGCTAAAGGAATACGTTGAATACCAATGGCAATGCCGAAGGAGTAAATTGATGTAATTGTAATTGTACATGCACAGTACATGCGAATGGCGACACACACACACGCGAGCGCCGTACGCCTGCCGAGGTCCGGAACGAAATCGTAGACGTCAGCAGTTTGCCCAGCAGAGCCAAGGCGATATTGTGGTTGGTGTGGTTGGTGTGTGAGTGCCCCCCGGCCGCCTGCTGCGACCGGTCGAAAACCTCGGGCCCGCGAATAATCGGTGCCGCGTGCGAACCGGCACACCGACACACGCCACCTTTTGCAAGAAGCAAAAAAATCGCAAAAATCCTGCGCGTCGCCAAAGCAAAGTGCGTGTGTGCGGCTACGACGAGCGGAGATAATGTAATTTTGAAACTTTACTTTCGGCCCCGTACGTCCCGCAACGACCGACCTACTTGCTATACTTCTAAGAACGGCGACACTTGGCGCAGGGAGTAGGTGTTATTACTGGTTTATCTGTCGCGAGCGTTTCCGGCACGCGCGATTTCAGATTTTACACCCATCCGGTGTTGGCCGGTGGTTAGTTTTGGGTGGATTGGGGCCATTTTTGATGCCGCACGCGGGTATTGTATGTTGATGGCCTTGTGTCTAATTTGCTAATGCTAATGTTGTAGTGTTTGATTTTATTGCCAAATCGGCGCTGCACGCCGTGCGGCTGTGATGGATGGAATCATGGAATGGAGGAGAACCTTGAGCGAGGACGTGTGTTTGCCCCGGTGCAGCCGGTTCGCCTGCTGTTTGCTGCAGACGCTTTCTAATTTCGTCGAAAAACGAAAAAAAAAACCACCGCGGGGATTTGCACAAGTTCTGCTGCGGCGCGTGTTACTTCGGTATTTTGACTTCGTTTTGGCGTGACTGCCTGCCGGGCGTCCAGAGTCAGGTACCTGAAGTAGCGCGCGTTGCGGTAGGCACGAAACATCTGCCGGATATGCGCCGGAGAGGAATTCTTTCGCCTTGGCAACAGCATGGCAACAACTGAACAGAACCAACCGCTCGACTTTACATTCACCACGATGCATTCTTTGCAACTTCCTTCGCAAATCGCAGTTTGGAAAAAAAAGACCCCTCGCATACAATCTGCTGTGCGTCTTGGCCTCTTGGCGGATTGCGTGCCAATGTCACATGTCTATTGTACTTCATCAGGTGCTCTGGTAGGTTTATTCCCGACACCTGTTGGAGTGCACTAATTATGTGGCTATCGACAACGTTTATGGCGCGGCGCCTTATTAATTACGAGTAATAAGTAAGCTTTACATTGTTTTTTTTTTTCCCCCATCAAGGTCACGGATAACGAAAGCGACAATATATTGAGTCAACGGATTTGGTGTGCAGTGCGCACCGAGGCAATCGAGGCACCGACGGATTGTGTAAATATTTATGTAAATCTATATGTTCATTATCACAATTCGTTGAAATGCGTCGCGGTGCGCTTGCGGCGGCGTGCACATTATCGCCGAATGTTTGTTGAATCTTTCGGTCGGCATGTATCACCAGTATCACATTGTGTTTTGTGTATTGTCCAATGAATAAAGTGTTGAAACTTGAAATTGAAACAAATGTTGACGCAAAATATCCATATCGCATCACTATCACCATCAAATGATACCATTGTGTTGTGTTGTTGATTCTTGTGTTTATTGTGTAAGGGGTGGAGTTGGACGCCATTTTGTTTTGCTTTGAAACTTGTACGCAGCAAAACTGAACGGTGTGTTTACGTAAAACTAAAATTATGAAAAACTAACGTGTTGTTTTGATATTTATGAACTTGTTTACGGCGTCATAAATATAACTGCAACCTGCAACTGAAACGATTTTGTTCTGAATGTCTTGAACTGAATTGTGGCTGGAGAGTGTACTATCAGTTCATTGTTCCTGTCCCATATCTACTTTCCTCGTTGTATCCAAAGTATCCAAAGCTTCCAAATAAAATGGGCTGTAAACTTAATAAATTTTATCAAAACTTGAAAATCTACAACGATCCTAGTAATATCTGTACTCACCGATAGATACCGCCAGGTGCTTACTCCTGCAGCATATTCCTGCTACAACCACTCAGTCGCCATCTAGTGTAGAACTAGTCAACTGAATTCTATGAATGAAAAACGAGCAAACAAACCGAAATACGTAACGCAATCAACTGCGTACGTACACAACTACATGCAACTTCATTCTGCAGTTTTTTTTTTACAGATTTCGCAGAATTACAGGGAGAGATCAGGCACATATGGTGCGTGTCAGCTGCTACCTGAACCAATGCCTCTACCTGAGAGGTGTACCCAACCCGCATCCTAATCCATAGCTCTTGTAGTTCTGTATTTAGTTCTCCGTGTTATCGAGTAATCGTGTGTCGTAACAGCAACGAGGCCTGGTTGTGCGTGCGTTGTTGTTCGCCCCGATTTGCGATGCGGGCAGGTCAGTTTGCACGATCAACCCCGCGCAAGAAGCAGACCCACGTGATGCACTTGCATTACTAACGCCCGATACCTGGAACTGATAGATACAGTGGTACTGAAATTGCCCGATTCCGGAAGTGCACTCATCGCCGAAGCGCAAGTTTACTGCATTGCACAGAGAACAGAGCTCATCGATAATTACATCAAGCAATAACAAGTGTCTGTACCGAGGTCTGCACCCACGTATGACATAGTCAACTCGAATTTCGTTTCGCATAACACGCAATAAATGCGCAAACGTGGATCCCAATGATTCACCGCTACGATATTCTAACGACTACAACGAATATTGATAAAACGAAGACAAAGTTTCAAACAGAAGCATGTCGTTCTACACTTACACTGTGCTCGTCGCGTTGTTTTTACTCCACTTGTGGTGAGTGTACCTTCTTCTCTCTCTCCATTCTCCAAACAAATGCTTTATCGTTTTGATTACATTAAGTGTTATTGCTATTGTTGCAGTACTGCATCAGCAGGACATGATAACAACTTTGACATACTAATCTTCACACAGCACTGGCCAATCACAGTGTGCATGGAATGGGAGGAGAACAAACCCACCAACAATTGCACACTGCCACCCAAGGAGAACCTCTGGACCATCCATGGCATCTGGCCCACAAAGACAGGCACTGAAGGCCCCAACTACTGCAATAAGACCACCAAGTTCAATCCCTCCCTCCTGGAGCCCATCCTGCCTGACCTGGAGCTGTACTGGATGAACATTGAAGCCAACACACCACTCTATGCACTCTGGAAGCATGAGTGGGTTAAACATGGCTCTTGTGCAGCTCAGCTGCCAGTGTTCAGCACTGAGTTGAAGTACTTTCGCAAGGGCCTGGAGTGGATCCAGCAGTATGGCATGAATATCATCCTCAGTGAGAGTGGCATTGAGCCCAGGCAGGAGGGCTACACAGTGGATGATCTCTTCCATTCCATCAAGAATACGCTCAATAATAAATCCGCCTTCATTTCGTGCGTTATGGATAAGAAGACGAAGATTTCGCTCATCAGCGAGATTCGCATTTGCTTCGATAAGAACTTGACGCTGGTCAACTGCGACATGGTGATGCACGAGGGGTTTTATAGTGATTACTATGGCGAGAAGATTTTAACGAACTGTGATGCAAACAAGTTGGTGATGTATTATGATGATGTACCTGCTTTTACAACCGAGAGCCGCAAGCGCTCGAACTACATGGACAAGTTGTTTAATGCATATCAATTGATTCAGCAGATCATTTGGGCTACACTCTAATCTAATTCTACTTAGGCGTAATTACTTAAATCAATTCTATTCACGCACTTAAATCTATTTATTTCTAGTGGTTTTACCAAGCTAATATTGGTGCAACCGAAAATGATGCTGAATGCATTGTTATTGCTATTTGGACTTATTATATTGATAACTCAATCTTCCAGTTGAATTTGTGTAAATACTAGTGAAATAAATAAATGAAATCTTATCTTACTCTCAGACGACTACAATTACCGGCGCCTCTAGCTAAAGTAATGCAGAGCTAAACGGTTCTTCGCACAGTTTCTCGCCTGAGCCAAACAGCAATACCAACTAAAAAAAATCACTAAGTAGTGCCAACAGTCAACATTGCAAAAATTTCAACCTCCTAAATGAGAAAATCTTGTAAATTACTGACTAATATCACACAGGTCCAATAAAAATTACTACCTAACAGATATCAACCGACTTTCACCATGACTAGGCAAGTTTTGGCGAAGATGCTAGATTTTCTCGAATAGTGTATATTTGGTTGCCTACATTCTCTCACTAAATGTGTGAACCGTGGACGATGTGGAGGTTAGCATGTGTTTTCAGTGAATCTTGCTACTTCTTTAAAATTTAAAGTCGTCAAATGAATAAGCATTCACATGAAATGCGCTCTGACTCATTTTAACAATGATCAGTTACTGTCCTGTGTGTGGCAACTTGATGTTCCTGCAACAGGGCCTGAATCGCATGCAGTTAACGTGCAACGTGTGCCCCATCGTGCAGCCGATCAAACAAACCGTCACCAGTCGCACGTACTACAAACTAAAGGCAAGTCTTATGAAATGGAAACAAATGAACGCCACGAAAACACCAGCAATAAATGCACGCATGTTTCAGGAGATTGACGAAGTCCTCGGCGGTGCGGAAGCGTGGAAGAACGTGGACAACACTGAGGAACGCTGCCCAAAGTGTGCGCATCCTCGAGCTTACTTCATGCAGATTCAAACGCGCTCCGCTGATGAACCCATGACCACATTCTATCGCTGCTGCAACGTCGAATGCGGACACAACTGGCGGGATTAATGTGCAAATCAGCTACAATGAGAGTACTCAGACATTTGAGCAAACTAAGCAAGCTGAAGGCAAACATGGCTCCAATCATTGCAACAAGTGATGCTGATGCAGTATCACTAGCCATTGAGACACTACAAAATGGTGGTGTTATTGCAATACCCACTGATACAGTATATGGGCTTGCATGTGCAGCAACAAATGTAAACTCTATCTCAAAATTATACAAAATCAAGTCGCGCAATGAGAATAAACCAGTCGCGATCTGCGTTGGGAAACAATGCGACATTTCAAAGTGGGCAAATTGCACAAATCTAGCACCAAACCTGCTGGAAGCATTACTGCCAGGCCCTGTAACGTTAATTCTCGAATGCATCAATGCTCTGGACAAGTCATTAGTGTTTGATGGTAAACTAGGAGTGCGTATTCCGAATTACAAGTTCATTCAGGATGTCGCCACGGGTTTAGACTCGCCGATTGCGCTCACAAGTGCTAACTTAAGTAGTCAACCCAGTACAGTCAATGTGTATGAATTTAAAGAACTATGGAGCAGTTTGGATTGCGTGTTTGACGGTGGCGACCTTGGCGAGAACAAGCGCAATGCCTCCACCGTGATTGATCTCTCTGAAAAGGGATTTTACAAAATTGTGCGCAACGGCATTGCCTTTGATAAATCAGTTAGTATTCTTGAAGAATTCAGTCTTAAGAAGAGCTAATCCTTGCCATTATTGCTTTTTGTATTGTATAATTGTTATTTTCTGTTCTTGAACACATGAATCACGTTATTAAATCGCTTCTAAATGTTTTGCTGCCTGCAGCGTTCAGAGATTGCGTTGAACACATAGATAATACACAAGATAATCCTTAAATAAATGTCGGCGCCTTAATTTCTTCGAGACATACAAGGTAAGTTTTTTTAAAGTTCATTAGCGTTGACTGGATATACTCAAGTTATCAATCGTACTGAAGCTGTGAGACGGCAGCGAGTACGACACATTTTTGAAGAGGTTTTGCTCCATAGTGAGCGAGGCGACCTCCTCGCCGCAGATAGAAGTTGCGCGCGAATAAACTCCGGAGCTTTGGCTCGATGAACGACTGGAAGCTTCCATGTCCCATGGCTTGCCCGTCCATGGATTGCGGAACTTCGCCGGGGATAAAATCGGACGTTTGGTGTCCAGATGCAGCTGCTGGAAATGCGGCGTGATCTTCAGCGGTGAAGTCGACAAAAATGACTGCTGCGCGTGCGAGCAGGTGTTAAAGGAGGAGAATAAGGATGGTGCTGAGGGGGATTTACGCAGGGATGTGTGTGCAAATGAATTGTACGAAACGTCGCCGATTTCACTGCGGTAAAGATTGGAACTCTCCCGTTCAACGCTGTGACCATCTTCGGATCGTACTGTAGAGTTCAGCGGCGAGTTGAAGCTTGCATAGCTTACCTCTCCTGATGAAGCATCGCTACGTGATTGCGATTGAAGGTAGGAATATGATCCTGCTGACTTTCTTTCGTTTTTGATGGAATTCGTATTAATCAAAGTCGGTATGGGGGCGTTGCGTCTTGCTAAGCCCATGAACATCTATAACAAATTATATGCTCAAAACAGTTGGTCACAAAACATTGCTTTTTGATTTAATGGGCGGGCCGTATCGAAGCTGCGAGTCTTTTGTGATTCTTACCGTTGTGATGAAACTTCCCCCCAAAGCGAATATCAACTCTCTGCTGAATTCTTTCATCAACTTGAGTAATTCCGAACACAGTTGGTTCACATTTAGATGATAATCGTACATAATGCACGCGATTACTGGCAGCGCGCACGTTATTGAACACAGAAGGAACCACCTTCGACGGCTGATGGCTTTTTGCTTGGCAGTTGTGGATAGATTCAAGAGCGTTTGTCCTGATTTACGAATGCCGTCGATTTGCCTGCCCAACAGGGTACAGTTCTTCTTTGCAATTGTAGATTTTACTGTAAAATTACACGTCGGACACAGCTTGTAGGCCTTCTCCAGCTGCTTTTGGAAATGTTCAATTTCCATATCATAATTGTCATCATTCAGTGGCACAAAGTTGGCCAACTGATAGATTTTCAACTGCTGATTATTATTGCAAATCTGACAGAGGCCATTTGTTGGCCCCAGAGAATGGAAGCTTCTTGGTGAGACAATGTGATTGAGCAGCTCATCTTGCTGCTCGGGGATTACTTTGTTATAATCTCCTTCCTGCCAAACAAACATATGTCAGTCAATGCTAACATTTAATACATGAATGTTTATTTATATTTCCCCCAAGTGTTGTTTATAAAATTTATCTCACCTCAGTGAATCCATTGTATTGCTTGCAGGATGGACATGTGAAACTATTCCTCTCATCGTATGGCAGTAGAGTGTTTTGATTGCAAAACCAGCAATTGACTTGGATTGGAAACTGGCACCTACATCATATATGGATAAGTGATGATCAGTGATGTTGTAGACATTGTAGATCCTTTGAAGATCCTGTAGATAAGCAATACATACCTTAATTGTTTAAAAATCCTAACCAAACAATAAGTGAACAACGGTAAGGCAATGAACAGCGACCACTGGTAAAGATTGATGCGATTGATAAGTGATATGAAATGATCCGCGTACATTTTAAGAATCGCGCATGAATAATGAATGAACTAACGCGCTAACGCTAATTACGACTAGTTTTAATTGAGATAGTGTTAAAAGCGCGCTAAGAGTGCATGGGAAGAGCCGGCGCCATGTGTTTCAGTTTCTCATTCTCAGTTTGAGGGCGCTTCTGATGGAAAAGTTTCAAACTAACAGAAAGCACAGGAATTTAAAACTAAAATTTCATCTAGCAAAACTAACTTCATAAAATCATAAATCAAAAGACTTTTACTACATATTTCGTTTTTTGTGCAAACGCAATGATTTAACCTCAATGTAATCGAAATGTAATGCTATTCAGACTCATTATTGTAGCATCATCCCCATGTACAGAGTAGACATTCTAGATCCTTTGAAGATCCTGCAGATAAGAATTTCTTGTTTTCCTGATAAGACAGAATAATGTGTAAGCATTCATTGTAAACTAGGAAAATACACACCAACCACCAACAGCGCATTTTTTGGCAAGTTACATACATGAAACATGCTTCGTGTAAATAAAGAAGCATATTTGGGGCACTTGCCGCCCTCGGCAAGGATGGCAATAGAGTGCAAATTAAAAAGCGCCTCTTTGGCTATGCATGCAGCTAAAAAAACTTAAAGTTGAAGCACGCGTTTAGGAAATATGTACGATTCTCCAACACGTGTTTTCAGATATTTTGAAAAATTGCTCAACTTTGATAGCATATTTGGGGTAAATGTCGCCTCCTGAAGGGGTGGCAGTTAAGTGTAAATGAAAGAGCGCCTCTTTGGCTATGCACACTGCTAAAGAAACTTAAAATTGAAGCACGCGTTTAGGAAATATGTAAGATTTTCCAACACGTGTTTTCAGAAATTTTGAAAAATTGCTCAACTTTGAAAGCATATTTGGGGTACATGTCGTCTACTGAAGGAGTGTCACTTCAGTGTAAATGAAAGAGCGCCTCTTTGGCTATGCTCACAGCTAAAGAAATTTAAAATTGCAGCACGCGTTCAGGAAATATGAACGATTTTCCAACGCGTGTTTACAGATACGTCAAAAATAGCTATAACAGCGAATTGCCGGGATTACCCCAATTATCGCTAAACGGATTGAACTGAAAAGACTCAGTTTTAAAGATTACATCAGCATTCCCCTAGTTTTGAGACAGTTTCATCTCATATCGTCTGAGATATGCTTAAGAATAACATTTTTAATAAATATGTATTTAATCAATTTTTCCATAATCACTCCATATGTTTGCACAATCATATTTAGTTACCAAATATATTAAATCTACTTCAGCCAAATGTCCTCCATGGCCTTATCAGACAGGTATTTCTCGGATATCACATTAATATTCCGTAGCGTTTCGATATAGAAAGTCAACTCGGACGTCACAACACCATGCTGCGGCCCGCCATTGTTCTGAATGTTCATTTTGGCGAGCGCGTCGCGCAGCCTGTACTTGAAGTTCTTGTGTATCACCTCGTACACATCGGCAACCTGCTCGGGCGGCAGCACACTGCTGACGGCCTCGTGCAGCTTGGTCAGATGCTTGGAGATGTTGCGAAAGACCTTCGACGGCACCGGCGGCTTGGCGTCCCATTCGTTGAGCGACTCCCCGAAGAGGGAGTTCATAATCGTGAGTACTTTGGCCTCCAGTTGCTGGATGTGATGCCCGATATCCTTCTCGACCGTATCAAGCGTGGCGACTGCGTCGGGCGCGACGAGAGCAAAATGCGCCCGAATATGCGGCACCAGCCACAGGACCAATTGCAGTGCGCGCGAGGTCAGCGCAAGATTGGTGCTGGTGATGGTTTTCAGCCCAGCGGTTTTGAGCGCACCGGCGCCGAGCACCAACTGACACGAGCGCGAGTTGAACGTCCGCAGCAGCTCCGAGAGATTGCGATAGATGACGGCTGCAAGCAGTGGCAGGTTGTGCGCGCACACGCAGTATTCGCAGACGAGACGAATCAGCATCAGAACGGTGCCAACAGTCACATACTTCTGCTCGTTGATGATCAAACACGACGCTGTGTTCTTGTTGTTGTTCTCCATCATCGATATCGGCATGGTGTCCAGGCGCTCCGCCGATGCCAGCTTATCGACGAGCAGCTGGAACTCCTGCGGCACGTCGGCGACCTTCCATCGCTCAGCGTCCAAGAGCAAAGTCAACTTATGCTTGCGCTGACTGTGAAACTTATTTACGTAGTTCCCGGCCTGTATCTTGAACGCCGCTTTCAGCGCGGCACTCTGCCTGCCGCAGACCTTCTCGCCGGCTTCCGTGAACTCCTCCACGATGCCAGAGAGTTCGTTGATCTGTCCGGCGGTGATGATCTGCCGATCCGACTGCTTGCTCACCAGCGACGCCAGTCGCTCGTTGCAGTAGTCGCAGATGGAGACGAGCAGGTCCTTCAGCTTCGTCTCTACCCGCCGGAGGTCATCCACGTGCAGGAAGCGCTCCTGCTGCACCTGGACGAGACTAGAGTCACTCGGCGTGCGCACCCCAGCGCTCACCTGCGCCGTCTGCGCGATCATATCGTGCACATCGCGCACCCGACTTATCAACTTGCCTAGGGCTTCGCCCGCCAGCGCCAACACGCGCAGCCAATGTGAGGAGTCCAAATTCGGCGTCGCTTCCCCAGATCCAGTCAAACACTGCTCGCTATCGTCCTCCACGTCAGCCAACTGCTCAATGAGCAGCTGCTTGAGTACGGCCTGCGCAGCAGTCACCGCTTCCAGCTTGTACACCTCCAGGAAGCTGAGGTGATTTTGCCGCAGCAGTCCGGCGACGAGCGATATCAATCGCTCCGGTTCCAGCACACCGTCGCGTTGGTTCGCATCCAACGGCCGATGGAGATCGGCAGCCGCATAGCGCTCGAATTCCGTGGTGAGCATCTTGTCGATGAGTCGTGACATCTCCTTCAGCTGCATTGGCAGATGCCGTAGGCTGGTAACGCCGGCCAGCTCGCGCGCCAACACCTGCTGCGTGCTTTCAATCAGCTCCAACGCTGCCACATAATCCGACGAGCTCAGCAGCAGCTGTAACGTTGGTTGCGTCTGCAGCACGGTGGACATGAACTTGATTTTATCCACCAGGGCAATGCGATTGGAGCGCGAGCGTGCCATCGATAACAATTGCAACGACTTTTTCGCCAGGTTCTCATCAACAGCCTTCATTTTCCCTCGCAACTGCCGCACCTCCCCGCACGCCGTCCCCATTTGCTCCATGATGGTATCATGCGACGTCATTGCGTGGAAGAAAGCACCGGATTTCTGCGACACCTGCTTGGCGATTTGCACCTCAACAATGTCCAAGTAATGTGTCAATTCCTCATGCTTGCTTCGCTCATTGAAGCTGGCATCTGTGAGGATGCCAAACACTTGACTGAACACCTTTGGATTGCTCAATGGAAACTCACACTGGAGGAATACGTCTGGAATGTGCTCGACACTCTCGGCGTGCGTTTCGCTACGCGTGCGCGTTCGCGCGACGGTGGCGTTGGCCTCCGCCTTGGAGTTGGAGAGCCGGCGATGGCGGCGAAAGCGTTTGCCCACCTTCTTGAGGTACGAATCGAAGTGGGCGTGATTGATATCCGGCAGGAAGGGGCTCTTTTCGATGTTGGACTTCTCCACGAAGCCATCGCCCCATGTCTTCACGAAGAAGTTGCTCTGCTTGCCCTTGTTGGGGTCGTTCAGCACGCCGGCGAGATTCTGCGACGCCAAATAGAGGGACCATGTGGATGGTCCGTTCGATGACGACGTCGTCGACGACGACTCGGACATCGTCGCTACCGCCGCAGTTTACTATCTTGGCGGTTTGTCCTTCATCGCGCTGGCGTACGGCTGCGTGGTCCGCTCAGTGCTGACGCCGAGCGCGCGATTGCCGCACACGTTCATTCATTGCTTAGATTATTTTGTTTCTCTGGCGCTCGTGCCGCTCGTTATCAGGTGATTACACTGCCTAGCAGGTGACAAGTCATGTCGCACTGACACATCGACAACAAAAATAGTTCAAAAATGCACCAACAATGGTGCTAGCAAATATGTATATTTGGTTGCCTACAGATAACGTGGCGCCGCCAACAACTAACGCATCCAAACTTATTTATTTATTTCCATTCAAAATAAACTATTTCAGTGATCAACATAATAGATAACATAAATCTAAAACTTAAATGTTTAACTTAAACAATGATTACATACGGCTAGGTCTCCAATTCCAATGTTTTCCACCTCATAATATGTATGTTTTTCTTTTTGAATGTAAAGAATCTAACTAAACACAAATTTATTTCGATTGCATCGAATTGCATCGTGTGGCCAGTTAAGAACACAAAGTGAAATAATTACTGATAGGGGACGTAATTCTGCTTGACTTGTCTCGCCAAATGGACCGCGAAAACAATTGCCAAAATCTAAAGAAAACAGCGATTACCTACATTTGTATTTATGCAATTTAAAAGCAATAAAACGTACTTGAACAGCAGCAAAGGATAAACCAATCGATCCGATAGTCACAGCGTGATCACGCACGTAAGTCCCAAAGGCACTCTTGCATCCAGTCGAATGGAAATCCGGGGACGGCTTCCCTTCCTTGTTGGTCGCCACGCATTCATAAGGCCCAGAGGTACCAGGTGGAATAGTGCAGCATGAGATTGGCAGCGCATTATTCAAAGCAGTATTGCTCTTCCACTCTACCGAACCATTATTAATGCCACAGCAATCAAACTACGAAATCATAAATGAACATCAGATAAAACTATAGTTTTATTTTGATTTATCAAATAGGTAATTCTTACGTTGCGTTGCACGAGATCCCAAACTTCAGTCGCTTCGTTCTGTCCATCTAATTTGTATTTTGCCATGCCCTTTGCCATATTCTCCTCGAGATAATCCGCCGTTGCGCCTTTAAGGACATAGCCACTGATACCTGCCGCAAACTCCAGGATGAAAATAAACGTCAGCAATCCTACAAACTGTGAAAGAAAAGTTAAAAAAATTTATTTCATAAACTTGAACAACAGCAAGAGTTGCAATATTTGATTTACAAATAAAGAAATTATGTCTGAGTTTGTTTATCACACGTACCGTAAGGAGCATGCAATAGTTCTGTTTGATTGCACCACAGCAACCGAAGAAGGCGATTATGAAGATAATGGCACCAATTGCAATGAGTAGATTCGGCGTTGAAAAGTACTGCTGGTCCAGGAGGTCTTCATATGAGAAGTAGTATTCTTTCACGGTCACTCCGACTGATATCAGAATAATACCAGTTATCTAAGGTATAACAGGAAACAAGTAAAGTATAATTTAGAGATGGAGATCATTGGAATGTATATTGCTGACTCATTATCGTGCGATATAAAATAATCTTCCGTGTACCCATGGGTCTCTGAATCATGTTAATCAAATTTGAAGTTATCATCGCAATATGTTCGTCACACAAATATATCGGTTATCTCGCATCTCAATTTGAGTAAGAAATACTGGTTCTCTGATGGTTCATTCTCTCATTAAATATTAAATACTTTCATACCTTAACAATTCTAATGGAATATGTGTACTTTTGTAATTTAACTCACCACAAATAGAAGGTTGAAGAGGAACAACAGATACTTTATCGTCAACGCAGAGTACGACATTTTGCAAGACTGATATTAATAATTCCTTAGTTTTCGATGTCGTTGCGTCTCGCGACCGTCTGCGATACAACCACGTTGGCCTAGTTAACCACCAAAGCCAAAGAGAGCCCACTCGACCACTCTCACTTTTACCGAAATGTTCCGCTCAGAAAAGCACCTGATCGGCGGCGTTGCGTTAATTGTGATATGCGTGATCGAGATCGTCGCGTTCGAAGAATTAATTCTAGATAAAAACGCACCGAACACAAACCAGTCAGTCTGCAATGAATGTGTGTATTGTGTACCGTACCTGTGGAATGGTATATTCGTGTCAACGTGTAGTTTTTAATTTTTCCTTATCAGCGCAATGGCGGAAGGTCAACGACGATGTCGACGAGCCGCCGACAACGCACGCCGAACGCGGCAAGTGCGCAAGTCAAGTACGGCTTGGCTTTATTTGTTTAAACAATTTCGTCTGCCAATCAGGGCGCCGAGTGCGCGCAGTCAATCGAAACATGTGAACGTTGTAAACCTTGAACTGTTTGAATATTTTTTAGCAGGAATTCTTATTATATGCAACTTAATATACACAAGACATAAATAATTGATTTATTTGCGCTGCGCGTACATGCGTATGTATCATGCATACTTACAATGAGTAGTTCATCGATATTAATCTCCATGTACAAGATCAACATATCCTGCTGAATCAATTTAATAAAATTAAATTATTGAAGCAGGAAAAGTATGTTTGGTGTAATCTTGGTTGCCTACATTAAAATGCAACATTTGCTTTTATTGATCTTGTTTTTCTATTTTAACAGTAAACCGATATTAAAACGATATTCATCTCCATGTACAAGATCAACAATTCCTGCTGAATCAATTTAATAAAATTAAATGATTGAAGCAGGAAAAGTATATGTTTGGAGTAAGTAATCTTGGTTGTCTTCTTTAAAATGCGACATTTGTTTTTATTGATCTTGTTTTCCTATTTGAACAGTAAACCGATATTAAAACGATATTAATCCCCCTATATAAAATCAACATTTCTTGCTGAATACTTTTAATTAACTTAAATGATTGAAGCCGGAAAAGTATGTTTGGTGTAATCTTGGTTGCCTATATCAAAATGCAACATTTGTTTTTATTGATCTTGTTTTTCTATTTTAACAGTAAACAGCTTGTTGTATCATTGAAGATTGTGGTAATCATTGGTTTAGGGTTATCAGGATTAATCAATTGGGGTATTATGCACAAACAAAAACATGCGCATGTCTTCAACAATTTATTATCAAAAACAAGGAGTTATCATCCTTCACCGCAGTAAAAACAAACATGTGTAATGTGTGTAATAAAACCATGCAAAAATATGACTTGAGCACTTTACTTGAGGAGGGTTAGAACAAAATCCATCATTTTTATCAATCATAATTTGGAATTCTTCCCGTTGCAATCTGCAGACTCATAAATTGCAATATGGAGTCATGCAGCAAGTTTCTTCTTCAAGTTTTCAGCCAGTTTGTCCATGAATTCAAACGTTTCCATGTAATCTGCACGTTTGACATTGTTCATCCCCTTGATGCAGATAGCCAGGTCTTTGGTCATGAAACCAGATTCGATGGTCTCGACGCACACCTCCTCCAACTTGGTGGCGAAGGCAGCCAACGGTTTGTTGTTATCCAGCTTGGCACGGTGAAGTAATCCTTGAGTCCACGCAAAGATCGATGCAATCGGATTGGTGGACGTTTCCTGTCCCTTCTGGTACATTCTATAGTGGCGAGTGACGGTACCATGAGCGGCCTCAGCCTCCACGGTCTTGCCATCGGGACAAATCAACACCGACGTCATCAAACCCAAGGAGCCGTAACCCTGGGCAACAGAGTCCGATTGGACATCTCCATCGTAGTTCTTGCACGCCCAGACGAAGCCGCCCTCGGACTTCATCGCATACGCAACCATATCATCAATGAGACGATGCTCGTACCAAATGTTCTTCGCCTCGAATTTCGGTTTATACTCGCGGTCGTAGATGTCCTGGAAGATGTCCTTGAAGCGACCGTCGTACTTCTTGAGAATGGTGTTCTTGGTGCTCAAGTACAGCGGGTAGACGCGCTCCAGGGCGTATTTCATCGAGGAATGCGCGAAATCAATGATCGACTGATCGGTGTTGTACATGCCCATCGCGATGCCTGGTCCCTGGTACTCGTGCACGGTGTAATTCTGCTTGGTGCCATCGTCACCGGTGAAGATCATCTCGAGCTTACCCTTACCAGGCACCAGGAAGTCGGTCGCCTTGTATTGGTCCCCGTGGGCATGACGCCCGATGATGATTGGCTTCGTCCAGCAGGTGACCAAACGCGGGATGTTCTTGCAGAGAATCGGCTCGCGGAACACCGTGCCGCCCAAGATATTACGAATCGTGCCATTCGGCGACTTCCACATCTGCTTCAGCTTGAACTCCACCACGCGATTCTCGTCCGGTGTAATTGTGGCGCACTTGATGCCGACGTTGTACTTCTTGATTGCCTCCGCGCAGTCGGTGGTGACCTTGTCGTTGGTCTTGTCGCGATTCTCAATGCCCAGATCGTAGACTTTCAGGTCGATGTCCAAAAACGGAAGGATGAGTTTCTCTTTGATGGAGTCCCAGATAATGCGCGTCATCTCATCGCCGAGGATGTCTACGACGGGGCCGGCCTTGATTTTGCTCATCTTGTCGTCTAGAAGAGAAAACGTTATCTCTTTATCCTCAATGAATTCTTTAGCGGATTGCATTTTGACACACAAATGAAATATTCAATATTGGACAGCGTTAAACGGGGAAAACAGATAGGTTGACATATTCATCACAACACAAGGTACCTTTGGTTTAATTTTGAAACCAGCGCCATTTTGTTCTAAACTTATTTTCTTCAAATCAATCCTAATTCATTATACTTTCAACGCTTTAATTGAAGTAGTACGTTTTTGGAGTGGAGTTTTAAAAGTTTTTACTACTTCTGAGTGTTTGCTGCACTTTGTACCGTTGTAGAATATACGCCTTTACGTAATCGAAATACCGGTTCATTAAATACGTTTCATGTTTAGTTTACCATTCATTTGAGAGCATCATAGAATATTTTCTCATTGACACCGTGAATCTAGCAATTCAATCGTTTTTAAAAATAAACAATGAATGCATATTTCTGATAGTGATAGCTGATAAAGCACAGTTGACCTTAGCATATTAATTAAATGGTGAACAGCGCACCAACACATGATGAATATTGTTTTAATTGCAAATTGCACGTTATGTGTTGTATTGCAAAAGTACTGCGCCACTGTGTGCGAGCATGAAACGCATTTATTGTTAAAAAAGGCTAAAACTGTGATAAACATTTGATGTGCTTTATCATATGCGATAATTTTACAAAAACTGTAAACCTTGAAGTGGATTTTGCGACTAGTTATAAAATAGATATAAATGTATGTAATACACCAATGAATGATATGTAAATTGTTTAAAACTCGGTGTGTTCTTTATAGAAATATTTTCTTATTTTGCCACATTCTATCAACATCAAATTGGAATTTAATGATTGTAGAATTTACCTTGTTGTTCGGTGCGGTGCGTAGTGGAATGTTTCACAGGAGGTGCGGTGAAGGACTGACTGACTGAGGCACTGAGGGGACGACAGAGAGCTAGTGAGCTAGGGTCACTACGCGCGACTTGGGTTCGTTGGGGGGCCTCAACGTTCTCCAAAGCAACGTGGAGCCGGCGTATTATGGCTATATTGGTTGGCTAGGTACTGGCGATAAATGCCGGTTCTCTGATAACACCGCCGTCGCAGCGCGCAGGCCGCAAACAATGCCGACGATGACTTGCCAAGTTGCTAATGCGATTCCTCAGATTTGTACGATACTGCACAACTTACTATCACGACGTACGGACTGGAGACGGCGCAATCAGCACGTAAGCAAAGAAAATGACGACGTGTCGAGTCTACGGACTTAAATTATGTATGAAAGGCCAATTCGCCGATGCCAGAAATATCAGACATGAAGATTCATGCATTGCACTACTACATAAACAAATCATTCAAAGCTTCAAGTCTGTGTTTCAAGCGTTTCAAGCTATTAAGTTTCAGTGTATTGTGTTGGGAGATCAGTGGCAGTGGCAGTGGCACCACACAGCAGGAACAGGTTTGGATTTAGAAAGTCCCCCACTTGCACACTCTCTCTCTCTCTCACTCTTCCTGCAGCTAAAATAGATATACTCTTATTATACTCTTGCCATTCCTGTTGCTCAATGCTCAAAATGCGTTGGAAAAGAAGGGAAGATGAAATTCTAAAAGATTTGTTTGTTTCAGGGATGGAAAACGTTATATTTATATAGCAGTTAATTTTTAAACCGGTTGACTAGAATCGTTCTAACCGGTTAATGAACGAAAATAGTTCTTTATAGCACGCGGCTGCGAACTCGTGGTTGCAGGTTACGAAGTGAAACGCATCGAGGCCCGACGGCGTCAGCCGTCAGACACTGAGATAAGTTAAACCAAGTAACGCTTTCAGAGGAGCGGCCAAGTGGTATATAACGTTTTATCGCTCCCGATATGGACTTATAAGCGTTCGTGTAACAATAATTCAATCCGTTCGACCGATGAACACAACTTTGACACTTGCACACATTGTAAACAGCTGTTTATTTTTGAGGTGCGGCCGGTGCAGCGCCACTTGGTACGAGTACATTTATGGGGTGCGATAAAAAAATAAAGGTTTTCGGTTTTTTTTTCAAAAAAATATTTCGTTTTCGGTTTGCTAAAGATTTCGGTTACCGGTTTTGTAGAACCGTTTTCCATCTCTGGTGCAAAGTGCAAATTCTTCCCTTAGTAAGGATGAGTGAATAAGAGAGAGTGCGCTAAATTCTCCCCCAATGAAATCTTCGGCTAATTTTAAATGTTGCTAATATCAGAAACCGGTTAATTTTCATTTCGGTTTACGTTCTTTTGCCAATTTTTTTTCGGTTACGGTGCGAAATTTATTATAAATATTTCGGTTAATTTAACCGGTTTCGTAAAACAGTTTTCCATCCCTGGCTTTGTTTTGTTCAATTGTTTAATTAAATATGTAAACAAAAATTAACAATAATACGCTTTTTATAATACAAGCACTGAAATGCCACAATTCCAAATTCCAGGCACATTCTTGAATTCACAATCAGTGGTATCATCTTCTCCCATCCCTGGATGTTAAGTGTTAGATTTGTTCCAGAGATTTGTATTTTTTGGGAAAAATACAGAACAATGTTAGTTGCAATCCTGACAGCACTGCTCCCATGAAGTTAGGTATCTAAACAAAAACAAAACACATAATTTAAACTAAAGCAGGATCAATAAATTAAAGACAATTAAAAAAAAATAGCTTACTTGTACAAAGGTGTCATTAATAAGACATCCATAAGCATACCACTGACAAGAAACCACAAAACTAGCTGTTATCAATGGAAATGGCAAGCTCTCAGAGCTCTTTACTTTAATCACATGCAGCAGTGATGAAAATGGTGCTGCAAAGAACACAATGCTCATAATGCAGCAAATTGTGCCAACTTTATTTCGCATCACTTCCAGTGCTTCAGGTGTATCACCCCCAATGGTTGAATAAGTGAGTATGGCAATTAAAATTGAGATGCAAATTAAAAATTGTTTGGCTACTGCAGACTAAAACACACCCAAAACAAGAAAATCACTCACTGAATCCACATTTTGTGTCAACTATACCTTTTTCATACTATACATGTAAAATGTAATAACATATGCAAAAAACAATGTGGCACCAATGGTATTTACAAGAATAATTGATCTTTCTTGTATGAGGAAGCCATAGCGCAACCATACACTGGTTGATAAGCATCCACTAATGAATGGAAATGGTGATGCATCTCCAGTGGAACCTTTTTGAACAAATTTTTGGCATACCAAACTAAAATAATCACAGTTAATATTGTATTTATGGTAATATAATTTACTGATTTATGTTATTGCTTACGTTCCGGATAGAAATTGTAAAATTGTGCAGATTGATGCTGATACAGCAATGAATTCTCGAAGATCTTCTGTGGTGAACATGATAATTTGTTCTGCTTTTGATTCACATTTCTTATTGCGACGAATTATCTGAGTATTGCGAGCATTAATAGTTGCCACACATACAGATAATAAAATATTCACGCTTATCTTTTAAAAAGTTGTTCAACGTTGTGGCTGAGAGTTGCACAATGCCTGAAAATTTTACCATGGCATTCCATCCCATTCCCATTCCCAAATATGCGTTTCTGCGTTTGCTCTGGTTTGGCATTTTCATCTTCATTAATGTATATTTGGTTGCATACCATTTAAATAAAAATTCTCGCTTTCTCGTCTTGAATTTTTCCGTAAATGCTTAAAACTTCTGGCGGTTTAGGAGAAGTAATTACAGGTGATTAAAGGCGTTTTAGTAATAAATTATTGAAAATTGTATAATCTCTCTTTTTTCTAATGACATTCGGTGTAAATGGTTGCCTACAAAATAAAACATTTATTTCTTGCGTTTTTTTTAAATGTTCAACATATTCAATGTTTTCTTGCAAGGAATTAAAGGCAATAAAATTCAATTACCTCACAAAATCATTAAAATTTTTGTAAGTAGCTTTTAAAGTAATTTTTAATGAAATTATATTAATTCTAGGTTAGGTTGTTCTGCGACATTTCATTGTGATTGTGCTTGTGTTGATTTGCGTCGCGTCAAGGCGTTGAGGCATGTTGTGTGTGCTCTTCGATAACAAAATTAAGAGATAAATCATTATAAATCATTAATATCTTCATCGTACACATTCTGCAATGGCTGATGGTGAGGTAGCGAGACCAAACATCCGAATTGAAATCCACAATAATCTCATGGAGGCGATGGACGTAGACGACTCCGCCGCGAAGCTGAGCGACGGCGAAGAAGGTGAAATCATCGAGGAATCCGTCAACTTCGACGATATCATCGACGAAAAGATCACATATCCGACGCGGCCGACTTCAGACCAACAGAAGAAGGTAACTTGAAGATGAAATTTGGCCACATCATCATTTAAACTCAATTATATAATTTTAGGCATGGGCAGGTGTTGCTTCCAAGGGCTTCACCACAGGAATCAATATATTTGACAAGGGGGAGCAGGTGAAACGATCAGAACGCGCCAAAAGGTTCCAGCTTGATGCTGAGGAAGCCACAAACTTCACTACAGAAAACTTGGAGTCTCTACATGTAAGTTTGGGTATAACTGCTGATAATGAGAAAGAAATATGCTTTGATACTCTGCATCTGCATGGTATTGATACAATGAGCTCCCATGACATCATGGAGTACTTCACTAAGTATGCACCAGTTGCTGTGGAGTGGCTGGATGAGACCTCTTGCAATGTACTGTATTCTGATGATGTGTCCTCAGCTAGGGCTCTGTTTTATCTATCAAAGAGCATTAAAGACATGCCAGTTGACGGATCCAATGAGAATGAGACTGGGAAAAGTATTTTGTTAAAAAATAATAATACTGAGATGCAGGATGAAGATGACCATGATGTATCAGTGTCTGATATAAAAATTCCAATACCAGCTGGCTATTGGCGTTTGGGTGCATCCCATAGCAAATCAAAATACATCTTGATCAGATTTGCAAAGGTCACAGACCGAAAAATATTAGCTAGTGAGCATTACAAGAATCCGAATAATGGTGGTATGCGAGGCGGTTTGATTTCCGAGTCGAAGAAAGCGCAGTTTCGCGGTATATTCGAGCGCAATCGTGAAATCAACACCAAGAATCCATGGGGAGACTTGGCAAGATCGTGGAGTCGTGATAAGAAGACGGAGGAGGTTGTGGAGGCTGTGCCGGCGAGTCAAAGTCAGGCTACATCACACCTGAAGCATCGCCTTGGATTTAAGCGCAGCCAGGAGGCGGCTTTCGAGGGGCAGGAGGAGAAGCCGGTGGAAAAGCCGAAGGTACCACGCATGCGAATGTACGCCGACGAGGAGGAGGCGAAGATCAAGCGGAAGAAGGCGCTGGAAGCGATGAAACGCGTGGCGAATCCGCCGAAGGTCGAAGCCAAACCAGTCGCAAGTGATCTACGTAATATGATACGTAGGCGGGATGTGCGCGCCGATGAAGATGATGACGAAGAAGATGAGGCGCCAACAGTGCCCAGGTGTGAGGTGGATCTGGGCAATCGGCTGATGAACAGGCGGCTGAAGTTCACCAATCCGCCGCCATTAAGCGTCCAGCAACGCAGCGGTACTGACATTGCGGATGTACGACAACGCATTGATAATAATAAGCTGACGAAGCAGCATCGCTTCCGCGAGGAGCTGCTGAGGAACAAGCGACTCAAATCGCCGCCACCACCACAGAGGCCTCCGCGAAACACCACGCCGAGATATTCGCATCGTAGTGATGATGATGATGGTGAGATTTATTCCGATGAAGATGTCGATGATATGAAGACTGGGAGCAAAGTGGCGGTGGTGGTCAAGAAACAGAAGCAGCCGACGGTGGCTTCGACCGTCTGGTCGCGAGTGCATACGACCGCTGCGGCCGCGGCAAAAGGCCCCTCCGTGAAGGAGCGCCTGCAGATGCCCGGGAGGACGCGGAAGGACTCAACCGCGTCCAGCGATGATAGCAGCAGCACCAGCAGCGATGATGACAGCTCTTCCAACGAGGATGAGAGTATGAACGTGGGTGGTGGCAAGTTGAGCGATGAGGAGGAGAAGATCAAGCCTTCGATTCTGGCGCGTCCTGGGTTTCGAAGCGACTTGCTGGCGGAGCACAAAGTGGAGGAGCATAAGAGTCCGCTGAGGATTGAAATCAACAATGATCATTATAAGCAATAGTTGAAACCCTGAAACACTTGTAACAGTGCTGGACTGGATTTTACAGATTGTTTTGCAGTTTTTGCTAATGTTTCGCAGTATGACGTTGCGCGTTGATAATTTGCATTTTTGCGAGTTGTGCACTTGATTTTTTAACATTTTTGGAATGATTGGATCTCGGTATAGCGGTATCACTTTATATTTTCTTGCGCGTTTGATTCATTTAATGTAAGTACGTAAGTGCTTGTTTAAATTTACATAGCTGTGTGAGACTCAATTTTTGAGACATGAAAAAACACTTCTTTTGGTTCCCATTCTTATTGCAGCTTCCTATCACGCATTCCGCATATCATTCGCCATCATTGAGGCACAAATTCAGGTTAGAGTCGTGGGTGTAAGCAACTTGTGACTTTCCAGAGTTTTTGACCATTCTAATGATGAATATCCCCAAATCATTCAAAGGGCAAGTGAAAATTTGATGGTTTACACTGGCTTAAACTTTGTTTTCACCCACGACTCTAACCTACAAAGAACGACGTCACTTTAGATTGATGTATTTAATTCTAGAAGAAGACTGTCTATTTTATGTTTAATCCTTTCCCGCATTCTTCTAGAATATCTTCTTAACTTCTTGGCTATAAGTTTTCCGTACACATCACTGATATCTTCTTGTTCTTCTTCTCTCCTTCTCTTCAAAATATTGTTTGGATCATCATAACTTTCATTAATTTCTTGTTTAACTGCACCCAAACAGTACTCCGTACTGACCGTACTGTAATTAGGTATCTTCATAGAGGCACTGGTTGCGTTGGTGTCCTTTATGTTTGTTAACATTATCGAAGGCGGAGAAGCTTCATCACCATCACTATGTTGAGACTGAATCGAAGAAGATAGCCGGCGGTGAAATGAGAGAATTGCATCACTTCGCTGAAAAAAAGTTTAACATTATTTTTCTATGTTCCACGATGCGTTGTTGCTATACCGGGTATTTTTTTAAAAGTGTTCATCTATCACACTTTTTAATGGGAGTCGTAGAAAAAATTTATTGCATTACAATAATCTACATCTACTCTCTGGTACTTTGCACTAGAACTCTCTTGTTAAAGCTTCGGTTCCTATTTTTATTTACTTACGTACCTTCGGGAATATAAGAGGATTGTATGAAGGATCGTGAGCAATGTTGGAGCTTCGATGATTAATGAAATGCTTGCAACATATCAAATCCCATTTTTTGGGAGTCCAAGGTGTCCCATCTTTATTACTAAAAATATTAAAAACATGAATTCCTTCCGCTTTCGTTAAAATTGTTTAGTTTATATCCCGTTAGTTTTGTTTTTTTTTCGCTTTTACCACAACAATGGGGTTTACTGTATGCAACCCACTACACAACCAATTACCCACAAGCATCACTAATAAATCGCGGCACATTTTGGGCAGGAAAAAAGCAGGCGTCAACATTCGCATGTGTTTATAATGAATTTCATACTCTTACATAACGGAATAGGTTACAATACATACATTCTCCCAACATTGCGTATCCAAGTGTTTCGTCTCTCCACCTCATATGATCTATTCGGAAACGAGTAAAATTTCACCGAAACATCGGTATTGGCGTATGAATTCGTGCAACCCACCACACAACACATCGTATTCGATAACCTCATTGATATTCTTTTCTGCATTTTGAAGGAAATAATGCTAAAATTCCTTTTATTCAGCACGAATTACCCAGTTTGCCGTGAGTGCTGTCACTGACTCACCAACACTGACGCCCAAAGTGTTTATATAGAAGTTTTACACTGTTCCGCCACCAGGGGGCTTGCACCAGGGGATCACTCACAAATGCTCACAAATGAGTTCTATCGCCTCCAGGGTGGCAGACACCATCGCTTTTGCACCAAGAAAATCGTGTCGGCGATTCGTCATTAGTCCGTTTTCGAATTTGCACCTTGCCAATCGTGACTATTCGTGCGAAATCGTGCACACGCTTGCTGCCCTAACCTACAAAACGCGAGCCAACTTAAGAGCCAACAGGTTTTAATTACGTTGCAGTCAGCAGTAAACCATTTTATGTAAGATAATCCTAATCATATTATTTTATTGACAAGTAATTCTATTCTATTGCATTGTATTATGAGTAACATCTTTAGTTCCAAACGCGCAACAACAAATTTGCTCCAAGATCTAGGTATAATACATTTCCAGAAAATTGAAACTGCCATGCACATAATATATAATTAATCGTAATTAAAATTTAGAATGTAATGTAAAAAGTAGATTTATGAATGAAAGGCTCCGCGGTGCCTCCAATGATTCTTCTATTTCATTGTTTTCCTGAATGTAATATTTATACATATTTTAACTTAATTTGATTAGGAACGATTCAGAACATATTTTATTATTAGACATCTATGTAGTAATACAGAAAGATTTTGCTATAAACTATTACCTGTTACGAAAATAATTCAGTTACTGTAAATTTGCAAAAGTGTGTATAAACACTGGTTCAACTTGTTCTATTTCGGGTTACTCTTCAAATTTGGGATTGATTTCGACTCGGCACACTCCTTGGACATCTACATACTGGGTCGGTGGTGTAACGACGTGCTAGAAGAATAGTAATTGAAACAACGAACAACGTACAGAGACGTACCGCGTGATAAACGTACCGAAGGTTCATCAACATCTAATGGCTTTCTTAGAAACATTTCTTGAGCATTATGCAAAACGCACTTCGAGGTGGTGTAGGAAACAATGTCCGCTAGTATTTCTTCTCGCATCATAATTTGTTCCTCCGTTTTGCCAGGCGATGGCACAATCATCAGTTTTGTATCTTTTCGAAACTCGTGTTCAATTTTTTCACTTTTCGACACGTACATCTTGTGCGTGTTTCTGCAAGTAGTACAAATGTTATTTCGATTGCCAACAGATAGAAAGAATATGTTATATTACTTTGGAATCAGCATTGGGGCATGAAACACTTCTTTCGAATGGCAATCCATTGCAGTGCCTTCAATCAAGAGTAGATCATCCATTGCATCAGTCACTACAAAAAGTTTGTAACACCTCAAGCTTGGCACGAACGATCTATCCAATTTCGATTTGATTTCCTTCCGGTTAAGTGTTTTGTATGCCTTCGAACTGCTCATTATTGCGATTGCCAAGCTTATGGTGCTATACTTCCACATTTTTGCCTCTAACCTAAAACGCGACCAACGTACTGTTAGAACACACACTTCTCCATATCCAGTACAGGGTCTTCATAAATATCTGATTACCACGTGATCAAATTTTGAATTTCGCGCCCAGCAGCAGTTGGCTATAATT
>JARJDQ010002073.1:0-12403 GCA_030264215.1 Geostiba sp. GC000077 | reverse complement strand
TTAGGAGCACGTGTGTGGCCGTGTCAAACAAGTGGAGCTTGTGCTCGTTCGCGACGCGTAATAATGCCAAATGCATTGGAATAAATGCGCAGCAACGTTGCCCGTGTGTGCCAAGCGCTGCCGTTTGTTTGCACAATGTATTCTCGCTCAGATGGGTTACGTTCAACGAATTAGTAAATTCGTGTAAACCATTGTACGCGAGTGCCACTTACAAACGACGCACTGGTACAGGTATACAACCAGCAACCAAAGTCATTCAAAATGGACAAATAGAAATAAAATATTATGCATCATGTGAAGTGAAGGCATGATTATCAAAAACTAGAAAATGCACTTAAAGCGTTACTGCTGACAGTGTTGACGTTGGTCGTTAGTTGGCTTGGTCCTGGTGTTGTTATCGCTTACTAATTTGTTTGATTTTTGACGGAAATTGATGTGCTTGTAAATGTTGAGGACCTTTTAAAATGTGAAATTATCATTCGTTCGTTTTGTTCCAGGTATGTCGGTATCAACTTCCACTGATACTCGATGTGTGGAATCGAAGGTCGAAGGGATTGGACGTGTGTGCAGTGTGGTAATCGGCTTCCCTTTCCTGAGTGTTGAGTTATTTCGTTTTCGTCGTAATTCACCTGCAACTTCATACATTTTTCTCACATTCTGAGAATCATACTCGGGTTTGCATTGGAAGCTGGAAGTTGGAAGTTAATTCTCTCCTCGGAGGGTTTTATGACGCGGCCCCGAGTTGATAATGGCCGCCGACGTGTGTAAGGTTCGTACCCAACGAAAGTAAATCGTAATTTATTGCCAGCGCCCAGAGTCGCCCGGCTTTTACTCCTCGGCGCGCGTCTTCTTTTTTATTTCCCTTTCTTTGGCTTGGTGGTGCGTGCCGCGAGGTCGGAATATGTTTTTCCAAGCATGGCCGGAATGTCCACGGTCCAGCCGGAGGAGCTTAGCTTAGAGTCATTTTCGGCCCCTCTGCACCGAGAGGCGCGCGGTGCCTTCGGAAGATATACACCGATTGGGTAATTACGTTTGAATTGTGACTCCGCAGCTCGTGTCGCCTACACGCGCCCAAGAAGAACCGGTCCTCGGTTCCAACTCATCTCGGCAGTACTCTACGCGACTTAACATTAACACAATCTCCCTTGTAGATCATCTTGGACCTGCTGGCTCCGGGGTTTGGTGAAGAAGGAAAATGCAGCATTTGCATATACTATACTGGAAGGCTTGTTTTTGTTGCTAACCCTTCGGGGGGGTCGCACTCCGGAAAAACTCTCTGCAACGGGCAGCCCCGAGTCCCTGACACGCTGCACTTGCCACTTTTGCTCGAGAGTGCAAGTGACACGCAAAGTTGGAGGCTCCGGCGTACAACTGTAATTTGTTCGGATGCCACCCACCGACCCAGCAGAGCCAAACAACAACTCCACTCTCCACTCCAACCTCCAACTTCAACTTTGCATTCGTGCCGGCCGCGCACTTGGAAGTTGTACTTATTTTATTCTTTGCTCGCTCGTCGCCTCCCTATAATTAGCCCTCTCCTTTTCTGCATGTTGTGTTTTTATTAAATAAGCACCCAAGCACCAGCAGCACTTGAATGGAGAACCCCGAAGTAAATTGTTACAAGTTACCACGTTACCAGTTACCAGTTACCAGTTTACAAGTTGGCACTGGCAGGTCGAGTTGTTTCCAAGTTACCACGTTACCAGTTACAACTCCAACAATCCCGCGGGGTCGTTCATGTGTGGTGCACGCCACGCACGCATCAATGAGTCGCATTCATGTGCCTGTTTGGTTGTTTTTAATGAAAGAACGCGCAAGAACTTATTACTCGCGGACCACGGCTGGACCACGCATATGACACGATATACACCGCACGAGGGGCCCTACCCCTTCATTACCCGTATGTAATTATAGCATGTGCGAATTGAGGATTGTGTATAATCGTCATTTTTTAACTACATTTATTCACTTGACGATCTGCTCGTTGCAGGACGTCGAAGGCGGTTCTTATTTACGCTTGTTGTCCACGTCTGTCCCTCTTTGTCTAGACCACATTTTACTCTCGTTCGTTGGGTAATAAGTTTAAGTATTTCGCTGTAAACTGCATCTCGTCTGGAAATTGTTTCACAATTAAACTGATACTGGTATACTCCAACAAAGAGAAGAACCACCTCTATACTATGGCTATAGTGTGGATGTTAACGATGTGAACAGGACAGTATCGAGGGAATTCGGAAACTATAGTCATTCCGAGGGTTGCAGATGCAGATATCACTTAATGACGATGTATTTCAAATTTCAAGGTATTGTGCGTTAATGGCCCCTGGCGAGGGTTGCAGAACGGCACAGCACATGTGTGCTAATCCAGTATTCAGTCAGGTGCTGGGGAGACTGTCCCCGAAGTGGTGGAAAGAGGAAAGAAAGCAATGCATACCCTCCTCTACCCGACGACCAAACTATGTTCGTGCGGCAGTTGTGTGGCACGCGTCCACTACCTCCCAAAGAGGGGCGGTCGGTCCGCATAGTTCGTTGGGGAGGGCGAAAATGTAGAAAATTTAGATTATCATTCCGTGCATGTCGTTAGGGGCGCGCGCGCGCAGCCGTCGATGCGGTGCGCAGATAGAGACGTTAATTTTACGTCCCTCGAATGTCAACCGTGCGGCGACCCACCGACGGACCGAAATGCGTCGACTTCCTCTTCCGCCGCGCCGTTACCAGCGACGTCACAACCTGACTGCGGTCGTAAATCTTATCGCCTCCCAGCACATCAACATCAACACCACATCAGGACCATCAAAGAGTAAGACCACTAAGACCTCTCTGCTAAGTAACAATCAACAGTACAAAGTGCACATCACTGTTGTTTGGTTCTTGGTTGGTTTTACTTTAAACTTTTTGAGAGGAATAGAGGATTATGATAGACAGTTGTTGATGTGAGAGGCCAGAGGCACCGCATACATCAGTGTCGTGGCACTGGCACTCGCTAGATTAGGTGTATGATTCCCCCCGTCTTGACATCCCGAGCGCCCGGTAATAGATTACACCTTTTAGACGCGGCCCCGTCAGCACACATGCTCCCCGCTGCCAACCCACGCATTTCGGCAAATGGTGCATGCACTCAATTCGGCTAATTACTTCCAGTGTTCCAGTTACCAGGTTACCACCAACACCATCCTCCATAGTGCACACACTTTGAACTCATTTGTGCACTTTAAACATCTCCTCTGCATCCAGCAGGTCTACAGGTAAACGTTACGTGATAGAGATGCTTCCAAGCGTACCAGTTGAGGGTTGCGGATCGTGGCAATCCATTATTATTAATGCGAGGTTACTTCTGATCGGGCAGGCGGTACAACATGGTGATAGGCATTTTGCATTGCATTATCTAGCGCCGTCGATAAACTGTTTACACTGTAGCGACTATACCAACTACATGACTATACTTTGATGCCCAACCGCCATGTTGACGGCAGACGGCAGTGTGCAGTGTTGCAGTGATGCACCTTGCGTGCACTGGGGGATATCAAGCTTTGCGCTAAAGGCTAAAGCTAAACAATCGATTTATTAAGCCGCACGACTAATTGAATGATGATAAAGTTGGGAGGGCCCCGAAGGCAGCGGGCGCGCAAAACACACGGCTGGCTTGGTCCTTGGAACCTTGGAAGCTTGGAAGTTGGAACTTGGGGGCTGCGACTTGGTCTTCGAGTGCTGTCGACGTCGCCCGACGTTGCCGTCCCGTCGCACCGACAAATTGATGTTGCATCGTTACGCTACGCTATTGTTTGAGTAAATTACGCGCAGTTAGTTCGGAGTTTCTCGCCTGCAAAGTGGAGGAGTAATTGGAGATCGAACTCCAAAGTGCTATCAAAGCACTCCTCTCGGCTGGGCGCGAAAAAGCGTTGATTGATTTTGAGCGCCACGTCGCTACCATTTGCGCATTCTTTTAATTCGGGGTTGGCTTATTAATGAACCAAGGTCGTCGTTGCATGATCGCTGATGGAAACTCCTGCAAGCGCATTGTTGGGACGTTATAGGAGTTACGTACGTGAGAATTTTTGCCCGCGTGTGATTTATCGCCAGTAATTCATGCCTGTACTGTACTTGTACTGTACTTGGCAGAAATGGCAAATGTGCTGCGAGCGGTTTGCGTTTTGCGTTATGTTAATTAACGCCCGGTCCGCTCACGGTCGTTCGCCGATCGATTCGCGGCTTGTTACGACCGCATTTCGGCCCCCACCGAGCTTTGGCGGAGCTGCTGCATAAATGCATTCCGATACGTTTCAACGTTTCAGAGCAGCGGCCATCTCTCTGGCTGTATTTCGCCGCCGCGCACCGCTCGATTTCACTTGTGTTTTCTTATTTAAAACGACGTCGGCGTTAGTCATCGTTGCGACATCAGCAGGCCGCACGTTAATGCCCAGTGGCAAGCCGTGGCAAATTAAATATCAAGGCATTATGCTACTTTCCATCTCTTGGCGTGTCTCGTGCATTTGCTTTGGATCTGCTTTGGATCCGCATTATGCGCGAACGAACGCGAACCATTTCGTTACAATCGCGTCTCTCACCGGCTGGACTCTCGAGGAGCCTTTCAATTAGCGTGCCGTGCCGTGCCAGACATTTGTCGCTTCATTAGCGCCATCTGTTACTTCGCGCCCGTGATAAATCTACGAAAATGCTGTGTTTCATTGGCGTTTTTCCCTCCTTTTACCGGCTTTTTTTTTCGCTCATGAATCTGTAGAATAATAAATTTCCGTGGGAATTCGGCGTGCATATTTAACGTCCGTGGAGGATCGCGAGTATGGAAGGCATCGAAACATGCAAATTATAATGTAATGAGCCACGCTGGGAATTAATTTGCACTTTAAAAACCGTGCAGCGCCGAAGTTTCGATTCAGATCCGCCTAATATTTAATAATCATTAGCGGCACTTCTGCGATATTTTTTACGCTCCTTTTATACTTTCGCAGCTTTTTACTGCATGCTTTTTACCAGCCTCCTGGAGCAGAAGCTTTTCCAACCGTGCAGATTTGCTTTTAATTCTTGCTGCACTTGCAGATGCAGAGAAATAGTTTTCTTCGCTTTCTGCTGAAACCGTTGCGACTGATTGCGTTGAGGAGATGCAGGTACGCAAAAAAGATACATTGAGGAGGAAATCGAGATGGAGCGCGCAAAACGCAGATTGTGCTCGCTGCTGGTAACGTTAGTTTTTGGTACGCTTGAATGAATCGATGACTTCTTTAACGAGCTGCACAAAGTTTGCATTGCTTCGAAGCAAAATACTGGAATAAAAACTACTTTCAGGGAATAATACATCATGTGCACACACATGTTTTTGAGATATCTTCCTTAGTATTTTGCTCAGCCAGGTTGTATGTTTTTTTAAACAATTTTTAGTAGTCTTTATAAAATGTGTTATCATTTTTTTATGGGGGTAGAAACCCAGTAAACTATTTAAAAAAGAGGGGGCCTAATTTTTTACTAAGAGCCCTAGGGCTATAAATGTCCATTTACCGCCTGGAAAAATTGAAGGTGGGCAAAAAAAAGTATCATGCACTCCTTAAAAATATTTAAAATGCTATTTTCAATCAGTTTTGGCATTTTTGGCATCAAATGTAATTTTCTGTTTTTGGTAAATTTGCGTCAATTTATTGCTTAATCGGATTTTTATTGAGGCACTAAATATATCCATGCCCGCTAAACAGCACGCGTGCCGTTCCCGATTCGCTGTCGATTCGTGGGTAGGAAAAAAAAGCGAGGCATCACGCACATTTCGATGCGGGACTCGCCGGTGCAGGTTAACGAACCTGCCTGGCTCGGTTGATATGTCCACATGTGCAAATCGGGCAGAATCAGCTCGCGCGCGTTCGTTGTTTGCATTCGCGCAACATTCGCGCCAGCATTGGCGAAAATCGCTCCGAATGTCGACCATATGTTTCGCCGCCGTTTTTACGCTCGCTTTTATTTTCGAAACGCTCAACCGCCGCGCTCTCGGCATTCCGATTTGGTGCAATCCGTACTCCGCAGCCGCAGCAGGCCAACGAGATGTAGTAAAAGTTAAACGTGTTGTACTGCATCGGGGCAGCCTCTACAGGTCGTCCGCAGAAGTATACAGAAGTCCGGACCGAACTGGGAAGCCAGCAAAGTTGTTTGGTTGTCGCAGGCTGGTCACTTGTGCAATGAGTTTGAATTTGTTCACTCGGTGACTTCACTGCAAGTTGCTTTTTATGGCTGGCGCGTTGATGATGTAACCCAACGGTGTTGGTGTTTGTGCATGGAGCCATGTCCCCATGTATGTGAAAGTTCTAGGTCACTTGATGCAATAATCATCACCATCGGCTACATACAAAAAAAGCCTTTGACAGACTTTTAAACATTTAAAAGTCACTTGTTTATTTTCGGCTGTAGAGCTTGTTCGTTGCACGACTAGTTTTATTTCTGCAACGTTCGTTTTTAATTAATACACGAATTTCCCAGATGGCAACTTCAGGACTTAATTAAAACGCCGCGAAGTGCTGTGCATTAATGAAGCATTCCTATAAATGTTATAAATGTACCGCAGGATGGCTTTGACCTTGCAGCTGTGGACGCAGTCGTAAACGTCTTCAGCAACCATTCAACCATTCCACCAACCTCTTGGCTATACCATACGAAGGGCATGCAGAAAAAGTATTGAATTTATGGCGAACCATGAGGTTGTAACTGTTTACTGGCAATGGAGATGCCTGCTTTGGAGCATAGAAGTTCCGGAAGTTATTGTCCCTAACTTGGGGCTTAACTATATGACTTAAGACCTCATGCCTGTACTTAGTGAGTGGCAATTGCTTCGACATTCCACGACGTGTCTAACATGATGGATGGATAATTATACCTTAGTAGGGACTAGCGAAGGAATGCCATGGTAAAAATTCTGCTTCCAACTCCAAGTCTCCTAGAGTTGATAAGGCGTACTTAATTATGCCAAGATTGCAATTCCAGTGCCGCAGTGCCCCGTGCGTTGTGAACCGTGAACAGTTGTGTTGTTCTTTCTCCATGTTGTTCTTGTCGTGTCGAAATATTTAATGTTTCGACATTCAATGACTACTTCATTCGCCATCAACTCCCATCAGGCGGGGCTCCGTTGTCGGCACGCGCATATTCGGGACTGAAAGAGTAAATTAAGAGTTTCCGGCTAGGGAAGTTGCAAGGACAGCGGCGCCGAGGACCCGAAGCGAAGAGTAAACTAAAGTGCCCGAGCAAAAGGGTCATAATGAATGGCCCAATTTATTTTTGTGTTTGCTCTCGTTCGCTTTCAGGCGAAACTCTTGCGCCAGAGGTCTAGGTGAAGGTGGGGGAGGTGGATGGTGAAAGCGGGCCGGGGATGGAGTTTACTACCTAGGTTTCTGGATGCCGAAGGGCCCCGGAGGTGGAGAGTCCTTCAATTTGCGTCCCCCCCCGACGTAAATGATGTCATTTCATTTGTTCTGCTGTATCTTCGCATCCTTGATGGAGGGGCAGCTTCTTGAAATGAGGTTAGAACTGCAAAAATACACATTACAGCTTCCAAGGATCTCTTCTCATTTCTCAAGTGTAGTGATGACATATCTTTTATTTTTGGGTGCAGTTATTTTTGAGGAGGAATTAAACTCGCTTTGTATCTTCATTCTCAAAGCGTGAGAGAGTGTGAGATGTGAGAAGTCGTGCGAAAATCGAGGAGGAGGGTTTATGGGATGCTTTTGCGCCACGCTTCCCGGGTCGATGAAACACTCGACACGCGGATGTGTACGTAAGAGGTCGGAGGCCGACGATGACAACATTTGAAGGTTAACGGTGTGGCGGGGGGCGGCTGGATGCTGTTTCTTTGAGCCCCCACCTTTCAAACGGCACCCGCGTGAGCAATCTGCGCGCACGCGTCCCCCCACCGCCGCCGGAATAATAAATACGCGCTCTCGGTTAATGTTTGAGCTTGGCTCTTATCAGCAATCAGATTTGAGCGGCGGCGGCGTTTTTTCCCCTCCCTCTTCAAGGAGGGAGATTAAAAAGTGCGCGACGAACATATGCTAGAGAATCAACCGAGCAGTGAACGACTCTTCACGCTCGGCTCCATCTTAATGATAACTTTCTTAAGTTCTCCACCGCCGCTCAAAATTGCGGTCAAAGCTTGAGCTTATAGATGAGTTCATGATGACGGTGACGAACTTGGAACTTCTTCGTCCCCATGAAGTGGCTTGGGGGTGGCACATGGTGGAAGATACAACAAAGTCCGAAACGTGCATCGTTTACGAAACGAATGCGGGCTTAGTTAACATTTTCCTCTTGTTCGGCGGCGTTCGCAGTTCCGAAAGCCTTCGAAAGCTTTGGGATCCCCGTGGGGGGTGGCGGCGCACACACCGTCGAGGATGCTTTAATGCCCGGCACGACCTGGAGTTAAAGGGATACATCAAGTTATACCATGCTCCATGCCCAACTTATTCGACAACTTTCCCGAAGCGTTTTATTTCCACCCTCCCGCGCGCATCGCTTAAACTCTTTAGCAATATCGTCCTGAGACTGGGGAACGAGGAAGGTATATGAAAAGATTATGAAAAGTTTTCGCATTTCCTCTGCGCATGCATAAAATTTACTGCAAATTGTAAATCAAGAGTGCGGTCATGTGGTCAGCGCTGATTCTAGCGGGGGTACGGGGTTTTATGCCCACAGCGAAAACATGAAAACTACATGGAAATTTCGCGCGCAAACGAATATCGAAGCGGTTCGGGTGTAAGCGCGCGGAAATGGAGAAATGCGAATTGCCCACTTACCTTTTTTTACTGCTCCGACTTTTTGCCCTGACGCAAGAGAAATATTCGACTATGGCGAAACACATTCGCCACTCGTGTGCGCGCCCCCCACATAAGTTTGCGTTTCGCTTAAATTTGTTACATTCGTTTTCAGGGGGTTGGAAGGGGGGGGGGGGGCTCCCGCGCCAAGGGGCGCCCGGCAGTTTTCTCTCGTGGAGCGAAGTGGCTCACCGACAGCGGGCAGCTTATTTGTACGTCATGTGTGCGCGCCCTCTATAAACTTATTTATTTTCGACAAAAGTGCTTATCATATTTCATTCCGCACCACGGGCGCGGGGCGCGCACGCCGCTTGACATTCGCTTGTATTAGATTACCGTCTGTTCCGGCGGCGGGTGGTGCCCGACCCTCTCTCCTCCACGGAGCACACGGATCGCGTTTGAAAGAGTAGCCAATTTTATTTAACGATTCCAGATCCAATTGTGCAACGAGGAGCTTGTTCCTTTGCATTTCAACACAAACCAGCTGTGAAATGGAGGAGCCAGTCAAGTGGCCGAAATCAAATTTACATTGCACATTGCATATACTATATCGAATCATCAATTTCGGCAGCATCTTCATCCACATGAGATAATTGACCAATCGAATGTTTAAAAATAGTTTTATCCGGTTTGAATTAGTTTTTACCATAGGTTGAACATTTTTAGGGCACTTTTTAGGATTGGTTTACATTCGGTTCAAAGGACCATGTTGTTCGTTTTTTTGGAACATGATTGACAATTTAAGATAATAGCGGGTTTTTCTTTCATTTTCGACCTTTTCTTTGTACCTGGTTCCAAGGACCATTTTGTAAGTTGAAATTATATTTTCTAGAGCGCACGCCACTGTGGTTTGAAGTGTGCAGAGTGAAGATGAGATAAAATAACTGCACGCCTTTGAGAGCGCGTGGCCATCCCATCGTTTTGCACGCTTTTTGTGGAGCAGAGCTTCGGCGAACGAACTCTTATTAGCGCACTCTGGGAAATAATTATTTTTTCCTTTATTGCACGAGGCTGCAGCAGCGGCGGCAGCATTAGTCGCGGAGTGCACTTTTTACGCGCGCGCCCCGACTTAATGAGGTGTCAAGCATCCTTTCGCTGGGCTTGAGCCGCCGCCGCCGCCGCGGCCGATATCAAGATGTTACCGGCGCGATAAGCTAATGATTCTCCCCGCGCAGATGCAAAAATGGAAACCGTCAAATTACACACTCCGCCGGCACAGATCTTTGACATTATACTGTGCTGGGCCATCTGCGGAGTGCAGCATTACATTTCATCCTTTCTGCTCCCCCTGGTAGCCGGAAAGATTCCAAGGTAATTGGGTGCTAATGCAATTTTAATTTTCCTGTTTGGTAATCAACAGAACGCTGCACTGCGCCTGGGCTGAATTCTGAATTCCGTATTCAGCGTTCATCGGTTGGTTAACAAACGGTTTATGGTGGACGATACGGGGGAGGAGTGGTGAGCATGCCGAGTGGAAAATCCTCCCCGGACAAATCGCTCCCGGGTTGTAATTGCGATGGACGTGTGTATTACGCTTACGCAGGAAGGCAAAATATGCGTGCGTAATATGAATTTATCGCGACGGGCGTTATTCTGTGCTCTGTTTGGTATCTTATCAGTGGGACGACAACATATGGGGAAGAGGGAAAGAGGGAAAGAGGGAAAGAGGAGCTGTAATTTAGAACAACACTGGCAAACTACAATTTCACCCTCCCACCTAAAGCTCAATCGATCGATGAATAATGTTGTTTCGGTTCTATACCTAGATGTGTTTTCTGCACTTACTGCGTGTTAGGGCGATACTACAGAAAACGCGCGCTTGCGCGCGAGCGCTTGTTCCGCGCTGATGACGTCATTTTTGCTTATTAACAAGGTTTCCTTATTTCAGCAATATTTTTTAACGTCCGTTTTGAACCCTTAATAGTTATTTATGTATCAAGGCAGTAAAGTTGGCTTTTTTATTACGAATTTGGAGGAAAAAAATAACCACGTGAGTAATAAAAAAGGACTTTACTGCTGAAGTACATAATAATTTTTTTTCGTTTAGATCGTTTAGATGGAAATTGAAATTAGATAAATGAATAAATTATTTATTAACTGTGAACGGCAGTCAGAGTGAATTACATACGCACATCGCGTGACCACACTACGAAAGGAAGGAGGTAGAGTAATGGAAAAATAAACAAAAGCGCTCGCCCGCCGCTGAGCGCGATTTGTTGATTGCTTTTCTTATCTCCTTCGTTTGTTGCTCTTTTGTTTTACTTTAATGCCTAGGCATAGAAAAGCTACTTTAGTGCCGATTTTTTTGGTTTTAATGCCGATTTCGAAAAAAAAATTATTAAGGTGTTATTTTTTTTCTCTACTCTAGTGACTCATCGCAACATAGAAATAAGTCTAGATTCTCAAAAACTTAAATAATTAATAACTCGAAGAATACTTTTTTTAAAGATGTGCCTTCTTCATTAATAGGTTTTAATCAATTTTATAATCAGTAAGTCAGCGCGCAACGAGCGTAGTTACGGCCTGCAAGATGTTAGACGAAACAAATATGCTTATATTTTACAGATTTTACAGATTTGCGAAAAAAAAAACTATTGAAGTCAAAACCTAAACCTAACCTTAACCTCCAAACTGATTACCAGCTGCTGGTGGTAGGACTGTAAGGACATCGCCGAAGGTATTGGACCCAATTAACGAAATGTTTTGATCATGGCGGGTGGCTTGGCACTAATGCCCTTTGAATATCAGAGGAGGCATGACCTTCCGGCAATTAAGAAAATCCCTTATCGAGGACGCGCCGCGCCGTCGCCGATTGTGCGCCCGCCGCTGCCGCGTTTGTTGACTCTGCCGGTCGGCTGATCATGGATGGCTGTAGCAACGACCGGTTGGTACGGCTCCAAAACATTAATATAGGAAATTCATAACACCCCGAGGGCTTTTCAATCAATTTCCATTTGCGGAACGGCGCGGCGCAGAGCGGAACGGCAGTCCGCAAACTTTTTGCTTTCCACCGTCGCATTTTCTGTTTTAGACATTTTAGTCATCCTACTTTTTGCTCTCCTCCCTTGTGCTTCATGTGTGCAGTGTGGAGTGTAATATACAGTGTGGAAATCAATGCGGGGCACCACAGCGCGCACTCCGGCACGGATTCAACGCATCGTCACTGTAGGCAACCAACAATACATTTACAAATCAACAACTTCACAAGACGGACAAAGCGACAACAGAATTATAGAATTATACAATTATCAATACCAAGTTTAACCTTCATGGTGCTGGTGACACAACCACACTTAACATAAACATGCTTAAGTTAACTTTTGCATGTTTCTGTTTGAAGCGAAATGATGATAAAGGTGGATGTAGACGATCAGTTTTCGCTCTTCAGATCCAAGGTCCCAACAAATACGTTGAAACATGAAACAACTGAATTTTAAATGGTAATCTGCGACGCCAAAAAAATCGTTAGTCCGGCGACTGATCGTCTCGATGCGGCTTTACGCATGCATTACGATGATTGCACTGCAGCGGCGGCTCTCGCCTTGAACGACATCGCCGCGGATTTTATGCGCATGCACACGGGTATGAAATGGCAATCTTCATCTTTG
>JARJDQ010002057.1:0-12627 GCA_030264215.1 Geostiba sp. GC000077 | reverse complement strand
TTATAAAGGATTTTCCGTCAAATGTGGTGAGATTATCAAAATGGATTTTAAGGTACTTCCCTAGCCCTAACGGGGTTGGGACCTGGTGCATCTTGAAGAGCATCTTCTTGACTATCCTAATCCGCAAAGAAACTTAAAAAAGGAATAAGCGTTCGGAAAATATGCAGGATTTTTCGTCGCATGTCGTTAATATATATAATATTCCTTCAAAATCGTGAACATATATCAAGAATACACCAAAAATCTTTCGAAATGTGTACCTAAAGACAGTTTCTCGATGATAAGTACAATAAATCTTTGTTCTTTATTTAGAAAAAAAAGTGAAGAACAAAACTCTTATACAAATAAAAAAGACCTTACAAGTTGTGATAACAATTACATCCCCAGGTCTTACAAAATGCCATTCTACAACACATGCATCCTGCATCGCTTAGTGAATTTCTCTGGCAGTTCACACTTTTCCTACGCAGTTTCTCATATCATTTAGAATGCAAATATAAATTTCTCTTCCCAAACATTCCGAATACCGAACTCACACCACTCACATCCCATGTACGCCCTAAAGAATATAAATATATATTTTATGCAATTATGATTAACAGCAGGATAGTTTTTGTAATCTACCACTTTCAAGGTACTAACTTAATAATAAAGTGTTGTGCTAATATAACTTATAAATGTACACATCATAAAAGAAATCGTCCACTTCCATTAAGTAGTTACAATACAACAAATGTAAATCATTCTCATGCCACTTAATTGTTATTAATGTAAAGTGGGAAAAAGGTCTGCTTGTGTTAAAAGCACATATTCGATGCCCTCAGTAAATAATCTTTAGATTTTTCACGTAAATAAAGAAATAAAGGTGAGTATTCACATGTGCTAACTCAAAGCATTGACTATTCATCATGCGTTCAATGTGTCTCTTCAACTAACATCAATACACATTGGAGAGACACATTGAAGAATGTTACACAGGTACTGAATGCATCAAAAACGCTTTATTTGATGCATTAAGTACAAACAGCATGCAATATGCGCTACATACTATGTTAATACATAATATGCTAATAGGTTAATAGAAATTGGCCTATACTGACTCATTAGTTTCCGTTAATTTGTGTTTTTATCGTCACGTGCTTGTTCCCTGTTTATTTGGTAAACCACTTTCGAATTTGATTCTTTCTTCATCCTTCATCCTTCATCCTTCATCATCCCGTTCAATTCATCGCCGCCGCCGATCGCTGATATTTATGTACAAGTGTTTTGATTTAGCGATTTAGCTTTACATCACTGGATTCTCAAACTTGTTGCCCTTGGTGATGTAAATCTCGCCGTACGCCGCATTCTGCTGCAGATTAAGCACGTTGAACTTCTTCAGCACCAGCAGGCTGTAGAACTTCTGCGCCGCCTGCTTCCGCGTGTTTCGATGGCACATGTCGGTGAGGATCATTTGATCGGCCATCGCAAAGTTCTTCTTCACCACGGTGAACAGCTGATAGGCGCGTTTGTTCAGCACGCGCTCCTCGAACTGCTCATCGGACTCGTCCACCTGCTGCTCCTCGTTGGGGTCCACCGACTGCGGGAAGTCATAGTCGCCCTGCCACGGCGAATGAATGCGCTCGGACATTCCCCCAGCGGGCGTCTGCGCCGGCATGTTCTCATCGTAGCCCATGTTCGCCATCTGCATGCTGCCGATGCCGGCGAGGTTTCCATGGTCGTAACCCATGTTCTCCATGCCGGGCAGGTCCACATTACCGAAGCTGTCGTGCTGCGGCGTCTGCGGAATGCCAAGACCGTGCGCGTTCATCAGCTCCTCGCCGGTGGCGGGCGTCATGGGCGGCACGAGGCTGCCAAGGCCATCAGACTCGTTGAGCAGCGAATGCACCTGATCGGGCTGCAGCTGCGGCATTTCGTCGATGTGATGAAGCGGCGTGGGCGGCGCCGGCGTGCCGGGATACCCCATGATGGGCGTCGGCGGTGGCGGCATCTCGTCGTGCATGTGCGGCGTCTGCGGCGGCATCATCATGTGCGGCGAGAGCATGCCTTGCGGCGTCTGGGGCGTTGGCGGCGGCATCAGCGGCGTGGGCGGCATCATCGCGGCGAGCGCCTCCTCGGGATTTATAATCGGCTGGGGTGTCTCATGCACGGGCGTGCGATTCGCCTCCTCGTTCTTGCGCTTGCGGCCGCGCTTCGTCGGCGTTGGCGCTGGCGTCGGCTCCGGCTCCTCGGCCTCCCTCACCTGGTCCAACGCCAGCGAATCCGCATCGCCCAGCATTGCAAAGTCCTCGGTGCCAATCGTGCGCGAAATCAAATGTCGCTGATAGTTCTTGAACAGCGCCCTCGCTGGAATGGGTCGTGCTGGCAGCGCGAACAGCTTCTCCACGCCGCCCGTCTCCTTCCAATGCATCAGTCGCTTGGTAGGTGGCGCCAGGTCCAATGTGGTAACAATATCGCTCGTGTCCGACAGCTGGTTCTTCATCTCCTCGCCGGAGATGTTCTTCACCTCGTCGACGATGAGTTTCCGCTTGCGTTTGCTCTTTTGATTGACGCCGCGCACGACCGTCGCGTCCACCGGCGGCAGCGCAAAGCTCTCGTCGTCGTTTTGTATCAGCGTCGATTGGTCCAGCGGCGTTTCGACGCGTGGCTCCTCCTGCTGGTCGGCCGTCTCGCTAATTGTCGACGGCGCCGGCGCCGGCTCAGCGATCTTCTCGTTCAGCGCGGCCAGAGGCGATGGCGGGCGCGAATCATCGCTGGAATTGCCGCCCATGGAAGGCGGGCCGCCAAAGTGGTCCATGTCATCGTCGCTGTCATCATGCGCCGAGGAAGGCAGCGGCGGCTCCGGAAGGTGATTATCAACCGGTGGCACGTCGCCCATGGGCGCATCATCGAACAAGCCACCTTCAAAAAGCCCACCAGCTAAAAAAAAATGCAAATTCAACAACAAATGCAAACAAAATATGTGAAAAAAAGCAAAAACGTACAGATCATGTTTGGATTCAAATTCGAGCCGAACTCATCATCCCGTAATGGTTGGTCAACGTCCATTGCCGAACCCTGCGTCCCCGATGTCGATGGAATCGGCTCGCGGTCCTTGTCCAAACCAACGCCGTCAATGCCATCGCTAAACAGCAAATTCCCCGATGCTTCCATCGATGCATGGCGCATCAGATCAGGCGCGTCTGTATCAAAACCCATGTCGCCAAAGCCATCATCATTGGTCACCAGCGTTAGGTTGCCGTAATCTTCGCGCATTGTTATCTCTTCAGCGCGCGATTGATTCAAACTGAACTGTGCTTCAATATCCACATCACTGTAAACACAACACAACCAACACAATTTACCAAATCTTACTTTTTCAGCATCGCCATTAACAAACTCACTTTAACTCTGGCATTGTGGTATCGAAATCGTGAAACACCTCTGGAAGTGTAATAGCATTCACAGCAGCTTCCCGATGCTCCTCTGGCAGGTCTACCATACCCGGACGAAAAGCCATTTTGATTTTAACGAATGCCTCGTTACAATCAGCAAGGAGATATTTCGCCTTGCGTGAATAAATCCGCACAACGCCCAGCAAAAGATGCCCCGAAGTTCTCAGTGCCATCTTCACCTTGGGCTGCAGAATACCATCCACGGAGCTTTCGATATTCGTCTCAAAGACGTGCGCCTTTGTCAGCTTCTTGTCCCAATGCGCGGCCAGCCAAATTCGGGCCAGGGGGCCCTTTTTGGCCAGCACAAAGTGTGCATAAAACATATTGCCTGTGTTATTTGGCCCCAATCACAATGAAAAGCTGCAAAAAGAACAAACTTTCAGCGCATTCAACGTAAACAATGCATTTGTCCACTGCCGCAGTTATTACAATGTCCTCTAATGATCTAAATTAGTTCTAACGCATAGTTAGTTGTTCTAACGCATAGTTAGCGTTCCGTTGTTAGTGAGCGTTGGTTGGCGCCCAAAACAACAAACAGCGAAACAAACGCCAATCGACGCTTACCGTTGCGAATGAGCCTATCGGCAAATCTCGATTCCTCGCTCGTTGAAATGGAATTAACCCATTACGAGCAGCAATTAGCACTCTGCGAATTAAACACGTTTGCACCCGCGCCACGGCACCAGCTTTTCGTAAACAGAACCTCGCGCAACGAGCATCCACAGCCACTAACAACAGACGGCAAAATGGCGGCAAGCGAAGCCACTTGATCGGCCACACACTGCGCATGCGCCGTGTGCTGGTAATTCAAACGATTATAACGGAATTTCCACACCGTGCGTTGCGCAAACTTTAGCAAAAACAAAACTTCGTAACGTCATTTTTTGGCCAAATTTCAAAATTGTCAGTGCACAATCCTTTTATCATAATTTTACTCACTATCTACTACTTTATGCGCAACTATTTGCCTTTATCATGTTGGTGAGGGATGTAATCCTCGTCTGTGTCGTAGTGTTCGTTAGCGCGCTCTCTGGAATCAATTTCTTATTGCCGTGCGGCAAAAAAACTTGCGATAGCTGCAATCCGTGCACGTGCGACACGGAGAAGTACTTGAAGAAGGACGAAGTGGAAGTGATCAACGTGGATAAGTTTGATGAGGAGTGCGCGAATCACATGAACGAATCCAGAGCCACTGGCTATTGCTCAGGATTCAAATACGTTTACAATCCGTTTAAGGACACGTCGCGTAGAAAGCGTGCGATGCCAGCGTGCGTACGCTGCGCACAATGCTTGGCAATTGCTGCCGAGGTGCGTAACATCTTCGATAATATCATCCGGAGCAATGTGCGCAACGACCATTTGGAACCAACCACCGCCAAATCGCAAGTGAATCAACAATTCACCGAGGACTTCTGCCAGCGCACTTTCAGCAGCTATGATCTGCGCTTATGCAATGGGGAAACGATGTTTGTAAAGGACTGCGACTGTGGGAAGCATATTCGTACTGAATTTGATGGACAATGGCCCACAATGTATGAATATTCACCTTGTTATGAAACATTTTAGTTGTGATTTCTTCTGTAGGCTGAAAAGCATGTGCTCGCTGTTTGTGAATCAACTGGACGCAGCCGGGAAATACAACATGTTCCATCAGTATCAAATGGGAATGAAATCTGTTGATGAGATTCTTTGTCGGTAAGAATTCGAATTTTCCAGCGCTTAGCTCATTTTATGACATTTTTCATACATTTTTATATCTAACCTAGGCAACCAAATATACATAAAATAACAAAAATTGTTTTTTCAGCGGAGATGGAGTTTTCCGCGAGTGTAAAAACCTAGTAAACGAAACACCGGAGGCTATTAATTCAACAACAAACGAACCAACATCTTTTTGGATGTCCTGTTTCCTCTAACAGTAAGGATTCACCAGCTGTATTTTATTAATAACTTATACATTTTGTTGCGATAGATTATTTCATCTTTAATTTACAATAAATATATTACTTCAATAAATAAACGCGCAAGTCGTACTCGTATGATACAAAAAAGACTTAGGGCTAAAATTAGGCATATTTCACATGTGTGTATAAAAAATGTAAATATCAAAGTAACTACAATTCGATTCTTGACCTTGAAAAAATATGAAATAAACATAAGAATTTGGCATTTCGATGATGATGACTACATCTTCACAATCACCATTGTATGGCAAGTATTTACCAGTTTACATACATAAATTTCATTCGAATTCATTGAAAAAAGGACTAGAAATATAAAGAAAATAAATGCACATCAGTCAGCCGGTAATATTTTGTTTTTATGATTTCGTTCCTAATTTAATTTAATTAATTTTAAAAATTGTTTCTTTTAAATTTGTAGATTCTTTCTTTAATTGGTAACTAATTCTTTGCAATTCGACTAAGTTGTAAGTTCCTTAAATTCGACTTATCATGCTCTGTTTTTGTACTAATTAACAGATTGAATCGTTGTTGAGTTTTAAACATTGGTCGGCGGCGCCATGCCGCAGATAATGGCCTTCATTACACTTGCAGCTGCAAGACTCGCATACGGCTGCCATTCTTTGCGGCGCGTGCCGTCCTTGTAGTCGGAGATGCCGCGAATGCAAACGAAGCTATCCTTGCAGTTGCCGAGCACGGACTCGATCACCGTGTCGTACTCACAGTCGAAGGCGAGCGCGCCGAACTGCGCCGCGAATTGTTGCCGCAGCTGTTCGGACTTGACCACTTGCCGCCCGGAGCCGATCATCGCAAGATGCACTTTGGGGCAGCCATCTTGGCGTGGCGCATCGGTTTTACTCGGCTGCGGGTGCGCCACCTCAATGAGATCACCCTCACCGATGGACATGAAGAGTTTATCGGTGTCTGGCGCTGGCGGTGTGTAATCGGTCTCTACGTTCTCCAGCGTCGCAAGTCCCGATTGCAAATATTCGTACCAGCGTGCGCTGCAGGTGTCCTCGGCTTCTGTCTTGAGTTGCGCGGCGATTTCCTGCAGATTGTGGTTGGATGGCCCATAGGGTTTCACTTCGAAGTCGTACCCGCTGTCGGTTTGATTCGCACTGTCGCAGTATACGTAAACATGCCTGAAATACCAACGTTGAACTGAACATCAGAAACACCAACAAAAGAAAACTAGCAACATTTACTTGTTGTTTTTGTTGGGATATGACACCACAACGTCTCCAAGCCGCACGTGCTTGTTGTAGTCTGTGTAATGCGGCACACCGCCTGCTACGCCCACGAGGAAGACATAATCCACCTTTTGGAAGGTGCCCAACAGTCGCGTGGTGGTGTTACCAGCCGCAGTCATTGCTTCTCGCGTGTGGCCAACCGATGGCAGCTTGGTGCACACAATACGATGCGCTCCAATGTTCCCCATTGTGTATACGTTGGATTCGCCTAGAAAACAAGCCCACCGTTTAACCAGCCACTCAAAACATGACCAAAAAACCATGTGTTGTTAGTTGGCGACAAAGATAAAATGGTTGTTAGTTACAGCACACAACACAGTCACAATCACAAAAATAAAAAAGCTCAACCCATAAGTAACATGGCGTGTGCGACGAGAACACTTGGTGCTGAAAACACATGTAATTCGCGTGTAGTGCTTTTAAATGGTGTACAACCCGTCGAATACTTGTTCACTCTTACCAAACTTCGTTTGTGGACCGTCGGTTGTTGGACTTGTTGCACCTAGCATCAAAAATGTACGAAATTTACACAACTTTCAAACAATATGTATACTTGGTTGCCTATATTAACACGCATTGTGAGTGACCATGAAGGCCACCACTGCGCGCATGGCGCATGCGTATTGTGCACCAACTGCTCAGGTGCAGTTGGTGTCGAGTTTGTAAGGCAGTGTAAGGTTAGAAAACGTGCGTCTCCGTGTTTTCACACGTTTTTCTCATTAGAAATCATGATTACACCACGATTTCACCTCTCCCAGGATGAGAAAACCTTCGTAATCACAATACGCGCCCCATATTGCAGCCTGAAAGAGCTGGACGTGCAAATCGACGAAGAAACATTCCTCTTCTACTGCAAACCGTACTATTTGCGGTTGAAATTCCCCGGAAAAATCGAAGAGGAAGACAATGCACATTCCAAATTCGATGCAGACACTGGCGAGTTCACCTTCACGTATGACAAGGCAAATCCCGGCGAGGTATTTGAAAATCTCGAGTTAATTACGCAGTTCCTCTCGCCAAAGTTAGAAGTCGTCGAAGATGGACGTAAAATCGAAGTGTTGTCAAGTTCGGCTCCAGCAGAAGAAATCATTGAAAACGAGGACCAATACGGCTTCGCACAACGTGGCGGATACAAATTCACCTACATCAACTCCGAGTACTACGACATCTTTGCATTGGATCCACATGAAGTCAAACTCCCAGATAGAAAGGAACTACGAGTACAAAGCGAGAAGGAAGCATTCAATTATGATCATTACTTGGCTGATTTCATTGACTGTGATGAAATTGACTCCTTAATCATGGAGACATCACCATGGAGAGCAAAGCTAGATGCAAAACAGGAAAAGACAAAGTTTACAAACACAGAGTTGGACTTTCTCAAAGACCTGCCAAACATAACCTACGAAATCACCTCGACGCAAACACAATACGCATTTACAAGCCTGCTGGACATTCTCTTCGCTTACTGCTACGATCGCCGAGCGACGTGCTTCGAAGGCTCCTGCGAATCGGGCTGGACCATCCTAAAACTCTCAGCGAGCATGCACTGGTTGGACGCGTTCGAAACACCGAAAGATGCGTTGATTTCCGGTTACCGACGCGCGTTAATGTTTCCGCTCTACCGAAACTTTAATCTCTGCGAAAAAGTCCTGCAGGATCTTCGGGATCTACTCCAGCTGGGCGAAAGCGAGATCATTAAGGTCCTGATTGAGATGTACAACATTTTCCTTGGCGGCGATTCGGCAAGATACATTCTGAATCACTTGTTCATCAAGGATTATGTGGTTTATATACAGAAATGGGATAAAACAAAATGGCGGAGTGTCGTGGACGAAGTGCAAGCGTTAACGATAACTAAATCTGACCTGGGGTTGAATCTGGAGGACATTGAAGAATTGAAAGGTGATAATGTTGCAGCAGAAGATGAGCTGAATAAACAACTGAAGAGCTTACATTTGGAGGGTAAAACGGCCGATTTAGATTCGGATGATGATTCGGCAGATACAGAGTCGGACTCGACTGATTCAGACGACGCAAGCACAGATTCCGAGTCGGAGAGCGACTCGGAGTAGCAAAACAAATGCTGTTAGAAATGTACTCATAGCTTCCTAACTTACCGACTGTCGTATAGCGCACAAAGGTCTCTTTGTTTTCGATCATCGCGTCGACGGCAAGCTTCTCGCAGTACTGCGCCGTGATGATGGCGATCGTCGGCTGCTTGCTGCTGGCCATCGTCGGCATCTGCTTCACCACCGTCACCTGCGTGTCCATCGACTGCTGCCGGGTGAACGCGCCGTGGTCCATCGCCTTGACCAGCCCGCGCGACTGCAGCTCGGCGAGGTGATGTGCGACTTCTTCATCATCCCAATTGTTATCTCTAAACTCACATTCACATTATGTATAGAAAATTTGTAACTTTGCTGTTAATTTGTAAGTTTGTAATTTTTAGAGATGTGGATACGTTTCAATGGCGGCAAATTCAAATTCTCCCAATTTTTTACTTATTTTCGCGCAAATCTAGTTGCAAACATGCACAAATTCATGGACAATTATGTTAATATTAGTTTATTTTTAAATTTATTTGTTGTAAGTTAAATTTAATAACGAATATTCTATAAATAGCAAATATTTTAGTGTAAGCTGTCCGATTGTAACCTATAATTATGTATTATAATTCTTTCATTGTTTAATCCACTAGTGGCATTGTACAGAACAATGACAAAACAACAGTTACAATTGGACAGCATACTCTAAAATTGAGATCTTTCATTGAAATCCACATCACTAGTAATTTTGCATTGTTTTGCTTGTTCTTACTTGGCAAGATCATGTAACGTGATGGGATTCGGGTAGGCGGACTCGATGAGCTCGAGGACCTTCTCCACGGAGAGGAGCACCACGTTACCAATGGAATTCTCATCGCCAGAGACTGCAAATAAATATTTTATAAGTGCTTTGAAACGAAACGAGTGAAGAACAAAAACATGGACAACCAAAGTTATTATTGTTGTTACTATGATTTTTGTTTTAGTCCAAACAACTATACAGGGTTGCTAGTACTAGTACTACTTTCAATGTGTGTGTAAATGTAAATAGAGGAAAATGTATTTGTTGATTCCTTGAGCGTTAATTTAGTTGTTTGTTAAGCTGTAAACTGTGAGCAATGGTATAAATCTAAGCGCTTGTAAGTTGGGTTAGAAAAGATTGATAGCTAGAGCTAAAAGAGTTTTGTAACACCCAAACCTGTAGAATACAGAGAGGAAGAGCTTAGTTGTACATGGAGATAACCAGGACGAGCTACAAGAGAAGATCGTGGCTAAAATTTGCAGTTTTGACAGCTTGACTTGTATTTACTTCAATTGCCTCAAAAATTCTGCTTATTCTTGTGCAAATCTGTGAGTGTGTGACTTACGTGGTCGTGCCACCTCGACGACTTCCTCCAGCTGCTTGAGTACGATCTCCACCTTGCTGATGGTTTTATATCCGTGCTGCATTTGTTTCATTATCTTTTTGATGAAGCCAACGTAATCTAGCCAAGGTAAACAAAACACAATTTAAATTGTTGAAATATTTTGAATACCTTTTTCTTGTAGTTTGATTATTACCTCGTGGAAATTCTTGTGGCGACACCAGCTCCCTGAAGAAGTCCTGCGCGACCGCAGCGAAAGCTGAACCACCATTGGCATGGGTGTAGCCATTGCTGGTGCCATTCGTGCCATTTGTAATGTGGCCATTTTGTTGTGGCGCCTCGCGGAACCAAAAGCGCAGTGTGCGCGACTCCTGCGTGTGTTTGCCGGTCTGCCCGCTGACGAGGAACACGCGAAACTCCAGGCTCAGCTCGGGCTGGGTCGCTTCGTGCACGTCGGCGGCGGTTTCCTTGTTGATGACGATGCCGGTGTGCTCGCCGCCAGCGACGTGCATCTTCTCATTGGTGGCTTTGATCGCGCGGCGTTCGATCATCAGGGTGGTGGTGTTGGCGGTTTTACCGCGCGGTGTCATTACCACCTGCTCTTCGGTGGTTTCTGTCATCTTTGTGATGTTTCTGCAAAAGAAAGTGTGGATAAAATCATTAAATACTTCACTTGTTCTTGGTTTTATTTAGGATATTGGTGCTAGGGAGTTTATTTAAGACGCCTCAAGAGTGAATTTGGTGTATATTTGGTTGCCTATAGTAAAAAAAATGTTCTCATTTCACTCAATTTATATTCCTTTGCCAAACACAATAAAATACTTCAATTGTTTTTGGTTTTGTTTAGTCCATAGATGCTAGGGAGTTTAGTTTTTCGTAAAAAAATAAATCTGGGGATATTCTTGTTTTAACATTTAAACAGTTGAATGTCTGCATTAGTTGGATCGTTTGGGTGTTTATTTAGTAAGTGGTGACACTCCCAGCGCCCATTTCCTGTTATTTATCCATGTGTACAAAGCGTGTAGCATTTCACTTCCGTAATTACTGAAAGTTATACGTGCTGCTCACTAAATAATACCAATACGCTTAATTAAACTTTTAAAAGTACATTTTATTATCACTATTCGTTTTTCCTTTGTACAGGAATTTTGAACTTTATTTTTCGCTTCTACTCTATTTATAGCTCGTGTTTTAAGCAATAACAAATCGCCGAAGATTTATATTTGTACATTTGTAAACTTGTGGAGTTGTGGATTAATTACACAAATATATTGTTTCAGCTTTGATCCGAAACCGTAAACAACCTGGAACCTGGAACCTGGGAACAGAAAGGACAAAGCCTTTTGTACAAAAAGTTAATATTGAGCAGACATGCGAGGTACTGCCAACCACCAACCAAGTTTCACCCTCCTACCCCCCTCTGGGCCCTGGTAATGCATAGCTATTACAATAATGCAGCGCATGCAATCATTTATCATCGCGGAGGGTGAACGTGGAAAGTGTCTAGACGGTCGACAGCCGCTTGATTGATCCAATAAATCACCTAGGTACCTAGGAAATGACTGCCACCCACTTGAACGAAAGCCGGAGCCTTGCATATGTTGCAGTCTAACAATAAATTCAATTTCAGTTACATTTTTGCTCAAAATTGCATCAGCGATTAAGCAATTTTTAGTTAGTGATGATGTGAACTTGCGGGTTGCATATCGAATTATCGATAATGCTGCCACATGGTTCAGTCGCTCAGTCATCACTTGATATGATGTAGTAATGTAGTTATTAATACATCGTGGCCATTGTACAACAGCAAATTCGATCAAACAATATCTAAATCATATAAAACACGCATGAATACAAAAATCACAACTAAATTGAAACAAATGTGTTTAATTTATCAAGGTCTACCCTCATCAAAGTGGTTTGTAGTTATACTTAATTTTTGGCAAATAAGCGTGCGGCCGTGCGATAATTAATATACAGGGCACATTGCACACACAGGGTAATCGTATATGTATGGTTGATGGTGGTTGGTTACAGAAAGGGAGGTGAAATTCGAGTCAAAACCTCAAAACATCTAGAACAGTGAACCTTTTTATAGTCGTGAGCCTTTTCAGTAAGATACCAAAAGAGGTCTCCGTTTTCTGATTTGATGACTTTTAAGAGAGATAATTGGTTTTAAAATTTATATTTGTTGGGATCGTGACGTCATGGACCCATAACCAAGCAACGAATGGAATTCTCGAAATTCTCTAAAATGTTCAAATTTTGCCACGTTTCGAAGACCAAAACTGATTTAAATTGTGAATAATATATTGAAGAGAACAGTCCGTGTCAGAGCAACTTAACTAGGTAAAACCGTTAATCAAGTTGGCCACAGACAGAACGCATTAAAAGAGCATCAAGCGAGTTAGTAGGATCACCAACAAGTATACTGGCAGGAATAATCTTCATTCGTAAATTTAACAAAGTTTAGACTAGTGAGAAGATCCCATTATATAAAAAATTAAAATACCAAGAGGTCTCCGTTTTCTGATTTGATAATTTTTAAGGGAGATAATTGGTTGTAATGT
>JARJDQ010002055.1:0-17711 GCA_030264215.1 Geostiba sp. GC000077 | reverse complement strand
TACTTAACCATATTTAACCATATTTATTTTCCTCTTTTAGTTTTAAAGATATGATTTTTTTTCGGAAGGCAAGCAATCGTCATTTTTTAAATAAAATTTGAAATATTTCGAAAACTAACAGATAAAATCAAAAACTGTGATGACATAGTTGTTTAGAATTGGGAAGTACAACTTAATATAATTTCAAAAGTATATCATTCCATTTAAGAAAATGTTATAATTTGTAATATCTGCTTTGTGTACCACCAATTCTACACAACTTTTATTAACATAGTTTTTTTTTTAATTCACAATATTTCTATACAAAAGAGAGGTTCGAATTTAACTTGGGACACCCGGAAGACGAAATACTATATTTTAACCAGCTTTGATAAATGTTAAATTTTTTACATTTATACGAGCAAAAAGTACGAAAATAATTTGTGAAACACATGAAAATGAAATATATTATGATATCGGTCAGAGATGAGTGGTTGATCAAAGAGTGTACAAACCAATTCATTTCTTTAATTATGATGTAAAACGCACGAACACTGGACCTTTTTTCTGACAGGCTCCATTCAAGCGCCTCCAAAAAAACGCATCACCTTTATGCTCAAAGCAAAAAGCGAAAACATGAAAGTGAAGAGAACGCAATATCACACAATGAAAATTACCTGTGTCACTATATACAAAGAATTCAACAAAAATGATATCTAAAAACATTCGTTTTAATACTTTTAATGTTCTTTTTTGTTATTTGTTAAAATATATAAATTTGTTATAATTTTATGTTTCTATGCTTTCAGTGCCACCGGATATCATCTATGATGATACAAGCGGTGATCTTTCTGTGTCCGAGGGTGAGAACGCAACGCTCTGGTGTCGTGCGACCGGCCATCCGACGCCGAGGATCACCTGGCGGCGCGAGGACGGCCATCCGATCATTCTGCGACGCGGCAATAGGGATGCGATAAAAGGTATAGCGATATTTACACCTCAATCCCCTGAAAATAGAACGTGGCGTTAATATTTAAAAGAGCCCGGCGCCTCCACCAATATGCACACTGCTAAATGACATTGTGTCAGGTTGTCTTGAGGTGAAACTGATTATTTTGCGAACGCTCGCACATTGTGAGATTGTGAAATAAACGTCTGCATGTCAGGAAAATGCATCACGTGGCACAAATAAATGTGCATCTCGGGTTATATTCGCGTGTTGGAAACATTTCCGATGTGCATTCATTGTTCATCGCTAACGTTCTCGATATCGCATTGTGTCACGGTGTCATGCACCTGAGACTTTTAATATTAGTATAGCTACACCTACAGCCTACAGGATGAATTCTTTAAAATGTAGAGAAATTTTAATTTAAATGTAAGATTTTTGCATTTTTTACCAATGTTCTTTTGGTCTTTTGGGTATATTTTTGAGAGCCCTCATGAAATATACTGTAGTGAAGGTAATGCGGAATGCTTGACGAAGTGGTATGTATTTTTCACCGTCATCATTCAGTCGAGGCAATTCTGTCATTGAGTATTCCGCATGGCCTGCTCTGCAAGTAACATATCACGTGGCTGGCGGAAGGGTGGCGTCGCGCATGTTTTTAAAAATTGTCCCTCTTCCCTCGACTCCTTATGCATTTACCATCGCGTCACCCACACCCCCCTCAGAATGCGGTGATATACATGTGCGGCATGTCGTCGTGTCGCTTGCTCTTTGCCAGGACGAGTACGTACATATCGGGCGCGCATTGCCGCACATCCGAATGAATGCTCGAAAAGAAAGTGCGGCGGCGGGTAGCAACCTTTTCTTCCACTTTTTTGCACGCCTGGCGTTATAGACAGCAGGGGCGGTATAAATCATTGCCATAGCAACATTCGGAGTGCCACACAAAATAAGGTGCTGCTCGTCGCCTCGCTAGTTATTGGATATTTTCGTCAGATTGAATTTCAGAATTATTTAAGATAATAATCTTCGGGGTATTGCAGCTGTATTTAAAATAGTCAGCCGCCAATAGTGGGCGAAACCTTGACAACTTTAATAAATAAATAAAAATATATTTTTTTTCTGCTCCCATAGTCCAAAATAATGATTCCCGATCAATATGGTAGCTTTGAAAACAATGCATTTCAGATTAATTGAATTTGTATTAGTTGCCAGGTGTTTTCCACTTATATACATTACATACATAAGTGGAAAACAACGTAATTGTAATGTATATAAGTGGAAAACAAGAGAGCAACAAACGAAGTACGAAGGAGATAAGAAAAGGAATTGGATAAATCGCTCGTCGGCGCACCGACGAGCAATTATTCTCTATTCCTTTTCACGCTGTCCTTGTATGATCACGCGATGAGCGTATGCAATTCACTCTGACTGAGTCTATGCAAGGCAGTAACATAGCACATGCAGTATTGTCCAAAAATTACATTTCAAATTAATATTCAAAATTTGTCGTTGCAAATTTGTCCCGAATTTTTTTTTTCTGCTATGTCTACACTTTTGCGGGGATTTACAGCAGACGTTTAGATATCGTTGATGTTTGTTTCGATTATATCTCGAACAGTCCTTAAAGACACCTGAAGGATTATAAATATTAAGAAATGATAAGTTTAAACTTAATATTACAAGAAAGATATTATTAATACCTCAAGCGAAGCAACAATTCTTTGGCAAATTTAATTTTCCGATGATTCTCCGATATCCCCTGCTTCAACTCCTTAAATTGTGCGATCACGCGCTTTTTGCATATTTTAATTACTTGGAAATTACTTTTCCATTTTGATTTTCGTCAGATTGATTTCCAGAATTATTTTTTATTGGAAATAACGATGCATGTGTAATGTGGAGGCGCCTGGCGAGTTGCTAAAATTATTGATGACAAGCTGATATTGTGTAAAATTATTTTATCATGAAAATTTTCATAAACAACAAGAACATTAAAATGTTTTAATGCAACATAAATTGTTGGAATTGTTTATTTTTGTGAGTGTATATTCATTAAAAAGAATAAATGCATCAAACCAACTATAAATATTTATTAAATTTTCCACTGAATTGTTTATTCTATCAAATTTTCCAATCAACAAGAATGTGACGTTTTGCATCACGTGCAATACGTCCAATTACCGCTCATCCAACAATTCATAGCAGCGCGTATTTTGATCAACTCCCAATATACATATACAAACAATATATTGCCAAAAACGTGTTGCATTTCCCAGCGTTTGCTGCGTATTGACAAATAGCATCCATTCATCCCCCGTAGCGCTTTGTTATGCCAAAAGGGGTGATGTTTAGTTGCTTTGTCGTTTTGCCGTCTCGCGCACAATTAAACTGAAATGTATCTAAGCGCATGTGCATAAAGCTCCGTAGCAGGTTCAAAGCGGCTCTAAATGCTACTATATTCCCTCTGCCGCTCACTGACTGTCTGTGTGTTCTCTGTGTGTTCGCAGTTGATACGTACAACGGCAGCAATTTGTACTTTTGGAGATTGGATCGCAAGCAAATGGGCGCGTACTTGTGCATCGCCAGCAACGACGTGCCGCCCGCCGTCAGCAAGCGCATCTTATTGAACGTGAACTGTGAGTACCGAATGCAAGTGCCTCCTTACACCCTACACCCCCGCATCGGCAAGTTGTGCGCGCCTTTGTCGATGATGTACGCGCTGTTTGTGCGCATTAAGGCAACTGCGCGGGGAGAGCTTGTTATGTCGGAGTCGGAATGTCGGCGCGGCGTGTAAATAAATATGCTTACCGCCACCACTGTCGAGGGAGTGCAACGCATCTGGCTACAATTGCGTCGATATTTTATGCAAATTGCCCCAGCGTCTTCAGGGGGTTTCTAATTACGCTTTGCATATTAGTTGGTTACATATGTGGAGTGAAGGTTACTAAACTGCAATTTCGTCGTTTAAATTTATGTAACTTAAACACTATTTACACAACACACGATGCTAACTAAAATAACTAAAACAAGAAAGGTGTATGCTATCAAACTCTCCGAAAAGTGAACTCTGAATATTTTGAAGCACTCCTTGAGGAAATATAAAGGATGGGTATTTTTGAAATGTAGAAATTGCATATAAACAGAATTATACTTTGTTTTTTAACTTTTAATTGAATTGATTTAAATTAAAGTTTTAAAGTCCTAAAAAGGATTTAGTTATCATTTGCATATTTATAACCTAAAGATTCAAATTTTGAGGAGTTCGTAAAGCCAAACAAAATCTTGTGCATTTTGGTATCAGCATTTTGGTATCAAGATTATCGTTTTCCTTTGATATAAACTACAAAGTTATCTGGCAATTTTCCGCCTACTTTATTCCACCCTGTATACAGGATGTGTATAAATTTGCTCCAAGAGCTCAAAGCTTCAAAGTTGACTTTGTAAATGAACATGAATTTTATTTGTTCTCAGTAAAAATGACTGATAAATGCAACTTATCCCAGAAGTTACATTTAGCTAGATTTAAGATCCATACTAAAATGTTACAATCTAGTGTTTTTTTCCGTAATCCATGAATTTATAATAGTTTATTTTACTCTCGTGAGTGGATACATAGTTTTTTTATTAAGCTTTAACATGTTTTGGCCGGTGGCCATCGTCAGAAACTGGTTTAGGTTATAAATAGAGTTTCTGACGATGGCCACCGGCCGAAACATGTTAAAGCTCAATAAAAAACTATGACTATGTATCCATTCACGAGAGAAAAATAAACTATTAAAATGTTACAGCTTTAAATTGTTTCAGAAGGATTCATTAATTTGGCAATGTCTCATTTAATACTTAGATATGGTTTCACAGTATTTAAACAAAAATAACTTACACTTGTCAGGAGTAATTTGAATTCATTTTAGGGACATTTGCAGATATAGTGCATAATTTTGAAAATGTTTACCACCATAGAGTATGCTGATATTTGCTTTAGTCTTCAGTTTTTGTCATTCAATAACTAATGCAACAAATCATTTACTTGTCACCTTCTCAGAGTTGAAATAAATCTGTTTCCATTGGAATTACAAAATATAAGTTTTATAATATCGGAATTTGTAATGCGGTATTGCCGGACTTCTATTTCTTTGATTGCTTATCACGGCCAAACGAAGATTCCCAGAACATTTTTGAATTAAACTTTCCGTGTCAGAATTAGCTCAAGAATCGCAATGTGAAATTATTATCCGCTAATTTATACACTCCCTGAATTTGTAACCTCAGCATTTTGGTATCAAGATTTTCGTTTTCTTTTAATATAAACTATAAAGTTACCTGGCATTTTTCTGCCAATTTTACTCCACCCCGTATTATATTCAAATTCTTGTGATTTCAGGTGCATTGAAATTAGGCTTTCGCCTAGTTCTAGTTTTGGTTAAACACCAACAGTTTTGGATATGCCTGGTGTTTAGGCGTGAAGAAACAAAGCGCCACAGGAAAATCGCGTTGGTGGCAAGTGCAACCACCACAGGGCGACGATACGCTTTGCCACCCTATTTCACGCCGAGCACACCCTACACCCTATACTAACCACACACCAAGTTCAGCCGAATTATAAAGCTTTTACTACCACTGTTTGGAGTCCTTGGGATCCCGCGATGCGTTGTTAGTTTATGTATTTCACCCCCGTTCGCAAAACTAATGTTGTCTCGCACCGCACCATCAACATCAACAAGGTTTTGTGCGTGCCAGTCTCTTTGTTCATAATTGCACATTAACAGACTTAAAAACACTCGAGAAATTCGTTGGAAACAGTATTCAGCTCAATGTTCAGTTTTGAAGTGAATTGAAATTAAATGCCCGGCTCCTCCACAATATGCGCTACTACTCCTACAGAGAGTGCATTTGTGCATGCGGTGCACTTGCATCAGTTAAGTTTCAAATATTCCCGGAATAGTAAAGAGTATATATTATGCATTACATGCTTGATGGAAATTAATAATCTTCCGCCTTGGTAGGGATAGGAGCACCGCATCGTTGTTTTCTGATGGTTGCGTTGATACTATGCTTTGCTGCCATAGCGACGAAGCTCTTTAATTCACTATCTAATTATAAACATACCCACCAGCGTGTTTCACTTTAGGGCGGCTGTTTGTAATCGGAAGCCGGCGGGCGCGTCGAGGGCATAAAGAGCCCTTCTACTCCCCGGTCATACTTCCGGTTATAAGTGTTTCGACGCGCCGGGGAATAATAGCCATGACAGGGACAACGCGATGTGTTCCAGTGTTCTAGAGGGTGCAGGCTCTCAAGGTCTGTGCGCTGGCGGTTAGATAAGTAAAATTCACAAGTTTCCCGATAAACGGGCAAGATTTGGTTTTGCTTCGATTCGGTTCGACCCTTCGCGCTCCGCCAGCGGCGAAAATGCTCCCGAAGCAGACGTTCTCGCACGACGCCAACTTGTTGTATGTGTGTATCGAAGTTCGCAATCTGTAGTAAGTCCTTCAGCGGGCCGGGGCGCTGGGCAAGTTTCCAGGAACTCGTTATCGGTTGCGTGCGTGGCACTCTTCCATCGCGCGCCCGGCCGCGGCCTTTGTTTCCCAGGCCGGCCGCCGAAACGAAACAAAACGAAGCGTCAAACATCCACTATCCTACACTATCATCCATTCATCGTCTCTTGCTTGTTTTGGGACTCTTTTTTTCACGCTCTTCTCACAGCGCGTTTAAATTAAGCTTCTTTCGTTTCAAACAACTTCCTAATTAGTTTATAGAGATGTGTTAATTCCCAAGCCCGGCGCCTCCACTTAATGCAAAGCAGGGTTAACATACATTTATTAAGTCGCCTATTATCAAAGACAATATTTAGCGTTGTACTTATGTTTGTTTATCGTTTTCAGTCGCGCCCGTCATCAAAGTGCCGAATCAGTTGCTCGGCGCGCCGCTGAACACGGACGTCATGCTGGAGTGCTACGTGGAGGCCTTCCCCAACACGATCAACTACTGGGTGAAGAACCGCGGCGAGATGCTGCTCAACGGGTGCGTACGACTTGTTTATTCCCGCCGGCTTCCGTTGTTTGTTGTTGTGCCCCTTTCGCAGCGAAGGTTTCCACATTGTGTAAACAATACGTCGATGCCAAAGCGATTCATTTATTATTTAAACGCGGCAAATGTTTGCACTGCGCGCCAATTCGAATTGTTGCAAATTAATTTGAAAACTTCGCAAGGGATTGCAACAACACCGCCACGAAGCATTACCTGTTTATTTATTTATACATTTATCAGTGCGTGGGCAAATATGGTCCGGTGGAAAGTTGGCGAAAACTGAACGGGCTGATTAAATATAAATCTAGATCATTTTTACGCTCATGGATTCAAACCGCCGGCCGTAATTATTCATTGGATTAGCGCAACGGATGGGAGTATTTAATTATGAAATGAAGTTGCGGATGAAAAATCTCGCTCGCTGGCTAAACACGCCGCCGAGAGCATAATAAAATCGTAAAAATTTATGTGCGCTCGTTCATCATCGTGGCGGGGTGAGGGCGGTGGCGTGCGGCGGGCGGAAAAGCGACCCGAGTGAACTGCCGCACTAAAAGCATGAATATGCGAGTAAATGAAGAACTTTCATGATGCCGCCACGCCACCGGCCAAGCACGCAGCATCCAACCCGGAGCTGTGTCTAGACGGTTATGTTTATTCAGCCAGGTAATTGAACGTACCTTTTACCTTCAGACACACGGAAGGACATTTTAAGTCTTTGATGCATGAGCAAGATAACAGCAAGAAAACATGCCCGGTATTAAAATGCATAAAAGATTAATAGTTACTGAAGCCTCAGGCTTTTTGACGTTTCTCACTGCACGTGGTAGGGATGCATTACATTGTGCATATTTTTTCTCATACTCTCCCTCTTTCACTCCACGCAGTTAGACGCGTCAAAATAGTTGGAGGTTCCAAGGGATACACTTTGAATGCACTTTTGTGTTACTATGCTACTCTGTTACAAACATACATTACATAAAGTTTTAGTGCATTGTAGATTTGGTAGCCTATAGTTAAATGGCGTGAGATGAAAATTAAGTTTCAGTCTTTTATACTTCAGGAAGATAATCTAAGAAAACGTGCGCAGGTCAAACGAATTGAAAGATGCATTTTATAATCTATCTAGACCTATAGATAGGCAAAAAACATATATCAAATAATGTCTCTTAGTTCTGTGTATACTTGGTTGTCTATAGTGAAATGACGTAAAATTAAAATTAGCATCGATTGTTGCTTCAGCAAGTTTGAGTTTGAGAAACGTGACTACATATGAATGAGTTACAAATTTAAATCCTGTTTGTCATGTTTGTCATGCAAGAAATTAGTTTGAACATTGATGTTATTCACTGACAAACACACCTGCTATAGGATGTGTTCAGTGTTTGATGCACGTGGAAGATTAGAAAAAGAAAACATGCACTTAATAATCTAACAAAAGCAAGACAACTAAACATACATCAAATAATGTTTTAGTACCGTATATACTTGGTTGTCAATAATGAAATGACATGAAATGAAAATGACAATCAATTTTTCTTTCACAAAGTTTTAAAACGCGCTTAATTAATTTCAATGCATTGCAAATTTAAACATTTTTCAGGGAGTAAGTTTTAATATTGTTTTTAGTGCTGAGATGAACTATAGACAGACAATGAACAATGATGATGAAATAATGTTTTAATGTTGAGTAGATTTGTTTGCTTATAAATTGTTATACTCAAATTATTCGAAGCTCCTTCCTTTATATATTTATAAAAAGCTACCCAAATCGCTAAAAGTGGGATAGAAGGGTCAATAGTTGTGGGTGTCACAAGTAGAATATGTTCAAATGACATAGTAACATATTTTTTGCGTTCTATACTTTCTCCTCACCACAGCAGAGTAGTGGATCGAACCCAGTCTGGGGTGACCATTTATTTTATTCACTTTTCTGGGTGTTTCTAAGCTCTTCTGTGTGCTAGATCCTTAGATGTTACCACCAATCGCTTGCTATTATAGTCAAAAATAATGGCTCGTGGCCTCAGATATTCAGTACAGGAGATATGAATGGCAGAACTAATTCCCATAAGATGGTGATTGCATTTTTTAGTTCCTTGATTGTATCTTTTTGATCTACTTAAAAGTCGCACGGATTGATAAATAGATAAACCCAGTCTACTCCCGGCGCCTCCACAAGCACTAATCGAGACATAACCAATAGTTTTTTCGTAACTATTATATATCAATGAACCATATTTAATATTTATCGGACTAAAACTGATGATTTGCCGAGGTGGGCAAAAATACATACCTTATTTACGAGGAGGTTCATTTAAGGTATTTTGAGCGTGACAATCGGAGTTAAAAGTGGCAGTTCTGATGATACATATAGAAGCTTTAAACATAGATTTTTCTGTTGCACATAGTGCCTAAATGATTTGCTTACAGTTGAAACGGGTGGAATATGTGAAAGTAATTGTGTACATGGTCTATAAATAATGCCGGATAGAATGGAATTTTGTCATGGACTGTATATTTTCGGCACTAACCCATGAAAGAAATGTGTATAAAGATTTACGCACATAAACATCTACCGAGCCGTGGTAACACTGCACTGCAGCTGCAACGCAAACGAGAATAAGCGAGTGAGTGGCAGAACATACACAGTATTGCCGGGTCCCAAGTGGGATCCCCAGCAGTTTCAAGCGCGCCAAAAAAAATTTAAATTTTGTTCTTAATTATTTAAGAAACCAGACGGTGAAAGTATTTCAGTTTTTGAATGCGCTTACATATTACATATAGTTACGTATCCCGAAAATTTAAATAATTTCTATCGAGCCGTTTTAGAAATATACCCCATATACATATTTTCCCTATTATCTACATGTTAAATTTCTTTAAATAATCTTCGTTTACAGACGGTGAAATTTTTTTTGTTATAAAATAATTTTCTGAAAATTTTCTGCAGTCATACTACAAAGTGTCATTAAATTCTCTCGAAGGAAGTTAAAATGCTTAAAATTCCATAAGGCTGCTCTTTATTTTCTGTAATTATATTTAATAACACTGAAAAGGAGTCTATTCTGCATAGAAGTGAGAGTCTAAAATGTTCTAGAACTATGAGTTTTTTTACTGAACTCCTAATAACTGAAAAATGAGAACAACCTCAATTATGAAATTAGCATCATTTTCCTATAATTTGATTCACTTTGCATGCAAATACAAAAAAACAAAAATGTATTTTGAAATAATAATTGGCAATTTTCAAAAAGCAATATTTCATAAACTAACATAATTTGGAAATAACATTGTCACCGTGATAAGTTGGAAAATGTCATGCCCTTACTAGCGATGCTATTGCATGTATAAAATATTAACAAATTCATTTCGTAATCAACAAATATATCACCAAAAACATGTCCGTAAGATGTTGGTGGAGGCGCCTGGAAATAAATATGTTTCTGACTTTGAAACTTTGTGCAAGAAAAAAACGCTTGTTACATGTTCAGATTGTACGCGATTTTTGTCAAAAAGGTACCATCACTCCCCAACTACTCCCCATACAAGTTAAAGAATGTTTTCTCTTTTGAGTTAATTTTGGCGAGTTTGTGAAACGCGAATTGGGGTAAATTCGTGTATGAATGAATTAGAAATTTTAAAATTCTTTGTCAGTAAGTATTAAGTTTAAACATTGATATTCAGTGGCAAACACACCTGCTATAAGCAACCCGTCGCTCGCAGTTTGTATATTAACATTGTGCTACTTTCGGCGTACTTTTGAGCGTCGCGCGCACGAAGCGATAAGCTCGGTGACTGGGCGGCGGGCGCTTTTTACCGCCCCATAATAATGCCGGCGCCGTAGTACCAAGCCCGCAACTGCTCGAACATGCGCGCCCGACGGATGAATGTAAAATAAAGACCTCTCCGGCACGCTAGACGCCCCCGGAGCTCGTATCGTTTCGTCGCAAAACCGCATCGCATCCGCGCAAGAAACCCACCCTGGCATAGCTGCAATGCAATCTCGGCTGAGCCAACTTCGGACAAGATGCCCTGCTTTCCGCCTCGTGTGCATAAGCGTGATACTCGCTCGTTGTTCTTACTGTCGTGCCATTCCTGCTGCTCGCGTTTACATCGGGTGGCGATGTTTACTCATCAAGCCAGGAGAGCGCAGCAGGAGTACATGACGTGCACATTGTCTCGGAAGTAGTTGCGCAGTTTATGTGTGTTGTGCGCGGGCTAAAGTCAAATTTTCTTCAGACTGCAGTTTAACCTTCACTCTTCAGCGCACGAAGAGTAATAGTTAAATTAAAATACATTTACTAACTTATTAAATTTATCAAACAGGAACAACCAAAATGTAAATGGTTTACTATCTTAAGTTTTATATGGTTTGAGGCATGCGGAGGCGCCGGGTACAAAGCTCTAAAATTCAACGAGCAATATACTAGTGTTTAGGTAGTTAATTCCGGCGTTCACTCGGAATATAGTTACAAGGAGAACAATTACTAATTGTCAATAGTTCTGTGCTCTCTGACGCGTACCGTGCGAACACGTAAGAGGACTATGAAGGTGGTTTTAGCGCTTTGGTTTCAATTTAGGAATTTAGCACGCAAATTATTACCGCTCAAACATTATACAATGCAAATGCATAATGCTCACTGTTATTAATCACAAATCACAAATCACAAATTACATTCGACGTGTGCTCCAGTTGTTCCAGTTTGAGTTTCTCTATGTTTTCCGCCTAGATTCGAACTAGAGTCACTTCAATATTAATGTTCACTTGAATCCCGAACCATTCAGTGCCTTATTTTACCACATAAATGATTTAAAAACGAATGTTACTTTTCTTAAATTTCTCATGGTTTCTTACGGCAGTACTTTTGGGTTTTCTTGTGTTTTCCCCCACAATTGATAGAAAAGCTTTCTATAAGTGGCAATTTTCCGTCCCCCAACTCCATCACCGAATGTTGAAGAAACGCCACGCCGCGCCGGTTGTTCTTCAGGGGTCATTTGCGGACATTAGTCTGTAAATAATGTGTAACGAGGAAGTCACTCACAGTCGTCTCCGGTTGATTACGCCCGACCGCACCCTTTCCGTTCGTTGCCCATCCTTGTGCGACCACGTATTTGGAGTAGCGCAGAAAAACGCCCACTGCTGCGGAGAAGGAAAATTAAGCTCCCTAGTAAGGTTATACATCTTTTAGGGACAACTTCTCGTGACGCTTTGTCGTGCCCCAGGACGGGCAGTGCGCGGAAAAGCTGCTGTTGCTTACCCGCCGCCCGACGCTGTGTCAGTCTATTGTTGCGCCGCCGAAATTTATAGACACCATCAACGAGCCCTAAACAACGGCGCTGAGGTGGTGTGTATGTGTGTGGTGTGTTTCTAATATTATGCGGAGAGCATCCAAACTAAATTGCTTTCTGCACGACTGTTTCGCAAACGAAGGCTGTGCACAAAAAAAAGCTCCGCCTAGCAAGTACCTACATCGCGGGAGAAATGCGCTGCATTACGAAGCGTTGCAATGCTTGTGAGAAGAATGTGAATATATAATGTGACAATGGGTTGTGAAAAAGGTTGAAATATGAAGGATACACTTTGTTATAATACGTTTTTCTTTTGAAGCTTAATCGAAATTTTCCCTCATTCTTCATTTAAGCAACAAGTGCACAATATACGTATATGTTTAATACAAAGTGTTTAACACTTAGTTCTGGTTAAATTGTTATTGATGCAGTGTGAGTAATGAATGTAGAAATTGCCTGTCATTGGGATGAAAACACCAGTGCAGTAAATGGAGGAGTAAATCGAAATAAATCCAAATCCGCCGATGAAACCGATATCAAACGTGGATGGGAACGCATGCCATGCAGGGGTAAAAAAGAATAACGCCAGAAAATAACCGGGTTCGCACACAATGTAATTTGCTGAATCAACAAATTTATAGTGGCGTTGTATGGCGACGAGGATCGTTATAACACCGTTGACGTGCCGCTCTTTCCCGGCCGGATATTGTTCGATTTCTGCGATCCTTTATTTTGTTCTCTTTGAGCCTCCCCATCCGGAAATATCAATATACTAAGAGTTTAATAAAAAGCATATATCAATTTCAAATTAATAATGCATTGGGCATATAGTTATTTAATCCTTTTGTGTTGATAAGAATAACCTGAATTTTAAAATAATAAAGTTTTTTTTTTGATTCTTAGTCTTTTCGTGCCTTTGAAATGTCCCTGTATGAAAATTTTAAATTACTACCGAATGCTTTGTGACTGCCACGCTGTTCATTTGTGTCGTCGGTACGCAAATGGATTTGTCATCGAGTTGTACGTTTTGCGCGCATTCCCGCTGTGTGATTGGTATTCTTTTTCTCGCCGCGTTTTGTTTTATTTCGGTTGATTGATGGATTCGGGGCCGAACGGGACCGTCGCCGATGTTTCTAAATACAAGTGTATACATCAATCAACTTCCGGATTATGTTTTTGCGCGCATAATGCGCCAAGTTGAAAGCGCTGAAAGCAACACGTACTCACATGTCGAACGTTAATGCAAGAAGTACACGCAGTCGAGAGTCGAACGAAGAAGTACACTCAAAAATATTTATGCCTACAAGCCAACAAAATTCAATAAATAGAGTTGCGTTGAATTTTGTCCTTTTTGGTGGAATTCGCCTAGAGCTAAAATTCTTATTATTAATCCTAATTGTATTAAAGTTGATAACGCAATAATTTTTTTTTAATCAAACTCAAAATTAGCCACTAATCCTGCTATAAATATTGTTGTAGTACCAATAAATAATATTAGTAATAAAAAATTAAATTTAAAGCAAAATTAAAACGGATTAATAAATAAACCCCAGCTGTTACTAAAGTTGAAGAATGCACTAGTGAAGAAACTAGAGTGGGAGCTGCTATAGCCGCTGGCAATCATGAAGAAAAAGGAATTATTTGAGCTCATTTAGTTTTAGCCGCCAAAACTACTAAATAAGAAAATAATTATATAGAAACATAATTTTTAATAAACTCCAAATAAAAAATATAATTCCAACTTTCTTAATTTAATATTCATGACATTAATAAAAACTAATAAAAACTATAATAAAAACGTAACATCCCCAACTCGATTAGTTAAAGCAGATAATATTCTATTTTCTTTAAAAACATTATCTTCAAACTCACTATAATATTTATTCTCTAAACTTCCACTAAGATGGGGTTTGAATTTTTTAGTTCGTTGATAGTATCTTTTTACATACTAAAAGTCTAGAGAAATCTGAGCAGACAAAATGCGTTTTTTTCTTGGACAAAGTTTCACATGGAGAAACACATTCTCCTTCCGGCGCCTCCACCATCATGTTTTTTGTTATAAATTTGTTGATTACGTAATGATTTTTTAACATTATGAGCATACAATGGCATCACTGGAAAGTGCATGAAATTTGCCAACTTACTGTGATAAAAATGTATTTCTCAATTATGTAAATTTAAGAGTTATGGCTAATTAAAAATCGACAATTATTTTTTTTTATAAATTTTTGTTTCTCTTTTCATTCAGCGGTATTTGATTGGTTTTACATCTTAAATGCGCGGTGAATATATCATATTAAAATAAATTTCACGCTCTTCTCAATGATGCTAATTTCATAATTGTGGTTGTTTTCATTTTTGAGTTATTGAGTGATAAAAACCTAAAAGTAGCAATATCTTCAAAACTAAAATCAAGCGGACAAAGCACCTATTTTTGTTTAAATATCCTGTACTAAAGGCAGAACAAGGTATGATTTATTGCAACTTGTTTCTTCAAATAATATTCGCAGTATTCTGCAATTTTACTGTAGCCAAAAATACATCATGGCATAGTTTGCAGAGAAACGTGGAGAAACGTAGAGAAACAGTATTAATTGAATATGCAACCAAACATGCAGCAATGGTGTGAAAGCCGACGTAAAATGAAATTGATACTTGCGTTTGGCGCCCAGCGCCCTGACTAATTAGTGTCAATTAATAATGATATTTTGCGTGCCAATGAATAAATTGGGTAGCGCTGCGCTCGCGCCGCGCGGCTGGAAATATCGACTGGCATTAATCATCGCAAGCGTTTTATGAGCGCAGAGGCGGGCCAGATTGCACTCATTGCCCCTTCCCACCCCCAGCATCCCGATTTTCATCTGCAGCAAAGCGCAAAGCACAGGATGCAGAACGCCGCTAATCGTAAATCGAAATGTTTTATATTTTCACGATTGCATATTTAGTCGACTATGTGCGTACCATGTTCGACGCCATCCGGTGAGCAAATAGCCAGGGCCTGAATTTGCATAAACGATGTTTGCTATTTGTGTATTATAATTTTCGCGCTCATTTTCATATTGATGCGTTATTTGATAAACGACCGAGTGCTTGATACGTCCATTCGATAATTCGCGGTTTAGCACCCCTATATGTAATTCATTAATTACGCCTGCCGAACGCGTGGTGCCGTGAAAAACATATCAATATTTTAATGTCAATTACAGCAGGAAACAATTTAATAAATAGGCGATTTAAATTATTTAATGCGACCAGTGGTTTTTCGTACAGGGGTTTTATGTTTGTTGCTGGGCGTTGAGATGTTGGCAGATTCTGAAAATACTTGATGAGCAGCAGAATGATGATTAATTCCACCGCGCGGCGCATTTTTCCGATTATATAAACAATCAAAAGTTTTTGTGTGCGCTGACGAGCGATGTCGGAGTTAATTAGCGTCGGCGTCGGCGCTGGAGACTGATCATTATCGAATAAATAATTTATGAGTCGTCAGTGCGCTTCGTTACGCACGGAGCAGCCCGGCTCCAGAGGCGAGCTTTTTTCCCCTCCGATCCGGTTCCGGAAAACGCTTTGAATGAAAAGCGACGACGCCTGATGATTTATAACTTTTGCCTTGCGACTCGCGACTCTGCGCGAATAATAACAGTCGAAATTATTAATTGTCGTTTATTATATTGGAATTTCGCATTTTCCTTCAGCGCTCGCGTCTCATCCCCCTTTCCGCATCCCTATTTGCGTCGGGTTTCGGTGTGCCCATCACAACTCCGAGGAAAAGTTTTGGAGACTGGCCGAATGGAACGGAGCGTTCCGCTTAATGGTATATGAGTTAAAACGAAATTTAATCTTCTTTTATTATGTTTTTAAAAGTTAGTTTAAAAATTAATTTACGAATTACGTGCCTGCATGCATGGTGGAAGGTTTCAGCTTTGCAGGGGGGCGGCGGGAAATTTCGGCTTCAATCACTCGCAAGGGAATAATAACACACAAACATAATTTAATAAAAAGTTACTCTTCGTTTCGAAATGGGCGAAATTTACGCACGAGTTTTATCAGTTATAAAACGCCTTTAACCTAACCTTACAAAAAAATGTTTATATTACTGTTGTTGGTTTGTTTCAGAAGCAAGTACACAATCAGAGAAGAACGCAGCGGATACAAAGTGCTAATGTGGCTCATCATCAGGTCCTTTGCCGCGCAGGACATCGGCACCTACAACTGCGTCTCCACCAACTCCCTGGGCAAAGCCGAGGGCACCCTGCGTCTGTACGGTACGTGCTCTTACCTTCCAGGGCCCTCTCAGATATTCATTTTTTAATCATAAAAATACGCCGAGGCAGCCGGAGCAAAAACAAACACAAAGCGCTTGCTTGGCATTTGTAATGAATCATCTCCTGCGCATCCTTTGAATATTGTTTTATTTCTTTTTCGGCGCGAGCTTTCTGCCTGGGACTTGGAACAGAATTGAATTCAAAAGTGGATAAAGCAGGGCAGAAAAACAGCAGACAAAGTTGGGAAATTTAACCTGCGTAAATTGTCTGCAGCAGGTAAATCCCTCTTGACTGACGTGGAATTGTTAAAGGAGCAAATCAACAGTGGAAGAATTTTGTTGATTTTGCGCGCGTAAAAATCGGTCAATCGAAAAGCTCCGCAGCTTTCAGGTGTTAAATTGAAATCTCGCACGACGGCACGTTGCGTACACAATTCCCGCCTGGCGACTAATTCAAAGTGCCGCGCTTAACGTTTGGTTAAGTCTATTTGATGTGTGTGAGAAACGCAAATGCTGCGAGTACAACTAAATTATTTCGTAAATATTTGCGTGCGTTTCGTTTAGCGGGGAATGCAGCGCGCTCCAGTAGCCGCGTTGTTTAATTAGAGTTAATTAAATTTTAATAATTGCACGTGCTGCAATCGCGTTGGTGCACAATTGCGTTTCTTCATCAGGATCAGCATCAGTTCGCAAACGTCATAGACATGCACATGGCTAATTAAAATGTTTTTAGTTATTTTATAAATTGAAAATATACAAAAAGAAAATTGTTTGAATAGTTATACAGGGTGTAACGAAAATGGCGCATTTCCTCTGGAGACTTCATTGAGGATGATTAAAGGGGTTGGGGAAAAATGTTTTAAAAAATCTTTTCCTCTTCGAGATATTCAAGAAATACTAAATTTCAGTTTTGGCAACATTGCCCGCTCATATTCATCAAGTGGTTTAGTTTAATAGTATCGCTTCACTGTCGTCCTTTTTATTGCTTAATTGTTACCATGGTTTGAACGTGTTGATGGTTGGTTGATTTATAAATTTGACAAGTCGAGATCCGAGTTGACATCAACATTAAAAAATAAAGTTTAATTAAGTTAAAAAAAAAGGAAATATATTATGATGAAGATTATTATTAAAGAGGTAGATATTGTGGAACTATGGTTATTTAATAGGGTCAGTATGGTCTAGAGGAGGTATTCAAAATGTTGG
>JARJDQ010002054.1:0-10361 GCA_030264215.1 Geostiba sp. GC000077 | reverse complement strand
TTGTGGGTGATTTGTGTTGGTTATGTTGAACGTTTACATTTTTTTACTGCACCCAGACACCTTGTATATGTTTATTTGTGATTCCCTGAACACAATGTGACAAGATAGTACGAAATTTATTGCATCACCGAGTGGAATTTTCTTGAAACATCCAAATTCTAGTTTAATCTCCATATGTTTTCGTGTATAATATTTTCTACATATTTGTTGAAACGCCCTGTAGAATTTTTTTTTAATTCCCTGTATTTTTGTTTGTAATACGACGGTTTGAGAACATTTTTTGCTATATTTGTTGCAATACCCTGTGCAAATTTGATATTTTTGCCACTCCCAGTAGTTTATTGTGTAAATTGGAATTCTACATTTAAAAAAAGACACAAACAAAAACCTTCTAAGCTGGGAAGTGAACCCGAGCTTCATGAAATCGTGAGATTTATGGACTAACACCTTTTACACTTGTCGCCGATTGCAGAGCCACCAATCTCGGCGGCTTAATCCTAAGTTCGACTTTGCATATTACCTCGTTAGATGTCGGTTCTACGAACCACCATGAAAAGCTGGAATTTTATTGCTAGAATTAGTTAATCAGCAGAATAACTCTTGAAGGAATATAGATGGACACTTCGTGTCTTTCGCACTTTGACTGGAGGTGCATAAGGAAGAAGTGATTTAATTTTGAAAGGATTTGCACCGCTAGATAAAATAAGATATGGCCAAGAACGATTTATTTTTGTTTGTGTTGTTTGCAGTGATTTGTTTAACTTGCCATTGCCGGCGCTGTGGACGGCCGTCCTCGGCGACTGGGATCAAAGCCTCGACGAGGACACCGAGGAGCGCATACCCATCGAGGAGGTCATCCTGCACGAGCGCTTTCACAACTTTCAGCACGACATCGGTAACAAGTAACATTAATCACTCACTCCTCACTCATAGTGGTTGGACATTTGTGGACATTTCATTTCCGCATGCGTCACGCATAATTATTTTGCTCAACCTAAATCAAACTCATCTAGAAGCTTTGACCTTGACCTTGATCAAAATGGCTAAGGTCCAATTATATCATCATGTCATTGGAATTGGGTGATTATCAGCTTTACAATGGTACCACTCGCGTTGCTCTACGTCAAATCGTTTTGACAGACTGTCAAAACTTATTTCCAAACCCAAACAAACAAGAAATAAAGAATAACAGGAATAATGAGTCGGTATCTGATATCTGTATTACCGACGATACCGACATTACCGACCTCAAGGCCGGTTGTTTACATTTCATTTGTTTTGCTATTTCAGCCATTTTGTAATTAAAAACATATGTGCCTTTTGTTTACGTTTCTTTGTAGCATTGATGAAGCTGTCAAAACCAGTGAAGATTGCACGCAACAGCCGCTTGCGCGCTGTCTGCCTACCCACGAAGCGTCTCACGCACAATGAGACTGACCTTTGCATCGCCACCGGCTGGGGGCGTGACGCCGAAGATGGCCAATTGGCTGGACGCCTGCTGGAGGCGAAAGTGCCGGTGCACGACAACGCCCTCTGTCGCAAAAAGTACGGACACTCTGTCTCCATACGCTCGGGACACTTGTGCGCCGGCCATCTTGACGGTTCAACAGGCACATGCGTCGTATGTACACATAACCTCAATTTTCAACTATTTTACACTGAAACCTGTTTAAAACATTTTAGGGTGACTCAGGTGGACCGTTACAATGTGCGCACCGGGATGGCAGGTGGTTCCTCGCTGGTATAACCTCGTTTGGCTCGGGATGCGCCAAACCGGGATTTCCGGACGTCTATACGCGCATGTCATACTACCTGCCGTGGATTCGGTCGAAAATACGCACGAACCAAGTGCTCGATGTTACATAACCTACACGAATACCACATAACCTAAATATAGTTGAAAATAACCTTAAAATCAAGTGATACAATGATGTAACTTATATAGGATATTTATTATGTCTATTACAATATACTACAAATATTTAAGCGTACATTCACTCTTTCTCTACGTCTACACCCAGTATAAAATCAATTGTACAATACCACGTTAACGGCGAATAGGGGCTAAATCACAAAGTCTTTCGAATAATTTAACTCATCCTGTATATAATCGTATGCGTCGGTATCTGGCATCTGCATTACCGACGCTACCTACATTACCGACCTGAATGCCCCTGCAGGCCTACACTCTACACCTACACTCTTCACATTATTCATAACTCAGTCTCAATGTGTCTGTTGCGTGTTGAGCAATTCATTTTTGACTTAAAAAATCTAGCTGATGCGCAGCGACGTGGGTGAGTAGACCGGTATCACTCTAATCGGCGTGTAGCCTACCTTATTATCGTACAGATCCTCGAAACCTGGATGCGGCTGACTGTAAAACGTGAGCAGCGCCGCTAGAGCAGCGATGGCCGCGCCGAAAATCACCAGCAGCCACGAAAGCAGCGCCGTGACAACCGGCACACAGTACTTGATGCCAAAATTCGCCAAGTAAATGAACATGCCCAACTTGTGCGTGCCCAACTCCACCCAGAACAGCGGCAGCATCATGCCATTGAAGGGTTTGCATCGCGACGACAAACGTGTGTCCACATCCAAGTTGATCTGAATGCGCATGCGCGCATGTACAGGAATACCAATCGTTTCGGAAATGTACAGATAGGAGTCGTGCAGGTCGCGATCCGGATGCATGCCCTCCACAGCGTCCAGCAGCACCGGATCGGCATTGTAAAAGTGAGGTTGGGATATGGTGATGGGAATGCCATAATAGCAGGGCGAGATGGAACCAACACCGCGGTATTTGCACTTGACGCCCGGTGCGTTGCAATAGCACTCGTTGAGCGGATTGTCCGCCGGCAGGGCGAGGAAGTCGGGGCGGATGCGTGCGTTCCGTGTGTCGAAGTCTTCGAACTTGCCGTCGCCGTCGTACTGCATCGGCACAGCGCGGCAGAAGGCGCGCCGATAGAACCAGATCTGCGAGGATTCGTTGATGAAGCGCGGATCGAAGAGCCCCGATTCGTAGGCGCCCTCAATGCTGTTGCATCGCGAGTTGTAGATGGATGACTCGTTGCGTGGCACTTCGTCGTGATAGCCCCAGTGGTTGAGGCCTGGTGAGCCGTTGAAGTTGACGATGGTGTACGGCGTCCTGGACTCCACGTCGCTGAGCAGGTGGCTTTGGACTGGGTCGTCGGTGGATTTGATTGTCACCGTGTTGCTGGCGTTGTCCAGCGCCAGGAGCTAGGCAGCCAAATACACACGCAATAAGCGACAGCTAAGGTAAGGACCGTTTGCACCGCTACGTCATAACTCTTAACAGCAAAAAGCAAGCAAAAAGTTACTTACTACGAGTTATGATGTATCGGTGGAAATGGACCTTAAAAAAAACTAAAATAACCTCAAAGCTCAAAACTCAAAACTTACCCGATCAAAAATACCAAATCGCGGAAAGTTGATCCAATTCGGGAGCGCATTGTGCGCCAAAGTGACCAGCTTATCATCGTATCCCCAAAGATACTGATCGATGGTGAGGTTAAGGAATTGCTGCGCGTTTAAGACGTTGGCGAGCTGCGCCACGACCAGATTGGTCATCATGGACTTGTCCTTCATGAACGATGAGATGCCGAGGAGTGGAATGTTCGGGGAGATGATGGTGTCCACGAGTGGATCGCCGACGGAGAGCTCGCGCCGAAACTCGAGGAAGCGCTTGGTGGTGAAGGTAAACGTTCCGTTGTCGTTGAAGATTGGATTGGTGTTGTAAATATCTTCACTGTTCAAATGAGCAGCACAACAACTTGTTAACCTCAAGGCCTCTAGTATAATGTGTTGCCTACCCTTATCCCAGCATCCTATAGGTTACATCCCAATATAAAACATAACTTACATGTAGGTGTATGGTCCAACCTGCTCGAATTTAAGCTTCTCCTTGCCGGCAAGGAATGCCTCGGAATTGGTAACGTTGAAGACGTAGATGGCCAGCGAGACTTCCAGCGGTGGATGAGCGAAGAGTTGCGATAGGAGTGAGTTTGGGGTTAGTGTCATTTGCTATAGTGACAGAAACAAACGCCGTCAGTTCTCAATCCAAGTGAATAATCAATGTTCTAATGTATTCTTGTGGTTTGGTTTGTAAGCCTGTAGTTGGTTATTTTTAGATTTTTACTATTGTGGTTATGTTAGCTTGGGGTACTTACAGCGTGCACGTACGCTCGGAGCGGTTGGTAGTGCATGAATAGCACGCCGGATGTGATCATCATCGCACCAACTATACACACGGCGAAACATCCTGAAATGGAAAGAAATGTTATATAATTTTTTAACTTTAGAGCGCAATAACTTTAACTGTGCATGAGCCTTGTAACCAACACTTAATCAGTGCTGTTGTGGATGTTATTGGCTATGAAATGAGACCAGGTTTGGTGAATTCTGACGTGGGGTTGTTGAATTAGGTCGTTAAAGGTAAGTGATGCTTAACAAATTTATGAAGTCATAGCGTCATTGTGAACTTGGAACGCTTATAACTTCGACTGCGCATGTCCGATTCACATGCTCTCTTTTTAGTTATATAGTAGCATTATTCGAAAATGTAATTCAATGCTCTCCACTTAATGGCGACTTTTACTTATTGAGATACTAGCCATCAAAGTATTTTTGATAGAAAAAACATTTAAAGCGCGGAACTCTAACTGCGCATGCGCCACTATTATTTCACTTAATCAGTGCCGTAGTGGCTGTTATTGGCTATGAAATGAGACCAGGTTTGGTGAATTCTGAAGTGGGGTTGTTGAATTAGGTCGTTAAAGGTAAGTGATGCTTAACAAATTTATGAAGTCATAGCGTCATTGTGAACTTGGAACGCTTATAACTTGTACTGCGCATGTCCGATTCACATGCTCTCTTTTTAGTTATATAGTAGCATTATTCGAAAATGTAATTCAATGCTCTCCATGTAATGGCGACTTTTACTTATTGAGATACTAGCCATCAAAGTATTTTTGATAGAAAAAAACATTTAAAGCGCGGAACTCTAACTGCGCATGCGCCACTACTACTACACTTAATCAGTGCCGTAGTGGCTGTTATTGGCTATGGAATGAGACTAGGTTTGCTGAATTCTGACTTGGGAATGTTGAATTAGGACGTAAAAGGTAAGTGATGCTTAACACATTTTTTAAGTCATGACGTCATAGTCAACTTGGTACGCTTATAACTTCGACTGCGCAACATAACCCCATATTTTGAACTCTTCAATTCTATGGAGCTTGCTCAATATGTCAATATCAAAGTAGATATTATTTTATACAAAATGACACTAGAATCGTTTAATGCAGACTTTTAATTATCAAGTTACAAGCGCTGGAAGTTTGCTAAGAGAAAGAAGAAATAATGGCATGTATTAATTTAATTTATTTCATCTTAAAAGGCTGCAACTGTGCAACGACAGTGCACCAAGGTGGCATCTGGCATCATCTCGTCTCGCACATAATTGAAGCCTTGGCACAATATATTTTGTTGTCAGTTGTCAGTTGTCACTGCAACTGCAACTAACGACTTGTACGACCGTCAACCTTCCAACAAATGCTCAAGTTATGCAAACTTGAGAGCATGAAAGGATGAAAGCAGAGAACAACAACGAAGAGGAAATGCGATTGTCACTCTCCGTCAGTGCAGTGAGATCAACATTTTCAATGTCAATGCATTGTGTCTCGAGACTCTCGACAACTTGCTGTTTACTTAACTGCACACAAATTGAGCTACAAATGAAATAATCCATCAACCGTGTACTAGGTATACTTGTAATGACATTGACCCTACTTACCTACCTCGACACCTCATTCACGTCGTTCGATCAGTTAAAATTAGGCATTGATTGCATTTCCGCTACATGCATGCTACATGTTTGCTATTGACCTTACAGTCTTACACCTTTTACACAGTGGTAAGTGGTAAGTGGATTTTGACACTTCAATGTGAAATATCTCCATATTTTCAATATTCACTATATTTGAATAGCTTTACACACATCCACAAACACATGGTATTACCGATTACAGGAAACTGTATTTAGAAGCAGGAAACGCAGAAAACAGAACAAACTTCAATTGTTTTTGGTTGCCGTTGCAGTGGTGTACATTTGGTTGCATGCGTAACGCATCAACAGGCCAACAGCTCCCCAAACATTTGCATATTTTGCATCATGCTTTACGATGCATAGAAAATTATTAGGCCGATGAATCGGGGCCCGTAAACCGTAATCAAATCGTAATTGTGAAGCATCACATTGGGTTGCATAACACCGCCAAGTAACACATATTAAAATTATAGAATTTACTCTTTCCTTGAGTAGATACACTGACTATTCACGTCTATATTGACTATTGAAAGTTACGTTTTGAGTTTTGAGTTTCACGTTTTATTATTGCAAATGCAGTGCAATTACCTTAGTACCTGGCGATACACTTTGTCGAATAGTCGAATAGTCGACATACTCCATCGACATTGGGCAATGCATTTTGACATAAATTTGGAAGCTATTATATCATTAGCATTACGCAAGCGAAAGGAAGAAGTAGAGCACATATAAAATAAAATCAATACTACCGAACTGTGTTACACATCATAAACTATCTCTAATGATTTAAAATGATTCCGCTTGGAATTTAATGTTTAAAGTTGAAGGTTTTCGACCGTTATAGAGATCCGAGATCCTAACCTCAAAGCAGGTTATGCAACGTCTGTCTTTTCCTGTTTATCATGACGCGGTCATGCCGGTTGCCTAACAGGTCACATTTCGTCTTTGTCCGCACTGTCACACAAAGTTCAAAAGTTCATCAGCGCCGAAAAAAAGCATCGCTTATTCTTATCACCGCGCAGTTATCACCTTATTACATAAAATAAAAATGCGCAACAAACAAGAAGCATCAACATATCAACAAAACAGTTCGTTTTGATAACACGTGTCGTATGCGACCACGCGACGTAAAACACAAAACGAACAAGTTGAATGAATTATTATACAGGGTATACATTTTAAAAGTATATATATAAAATTATTTTTTTCTAAAAGGTTTTAGTAAACTGCGTTTTTATAAATTGAGTCACTGTATATTAACTTTTTTGATATACAGTTGATTTTTTTTTTAAGTTTTAGAGGCAACTGTTGCTGGCGTCGCCGACGTTGATAATTTTGATAATGCGCTAACCTTTTAATGAGCAGCGCAATTGCTGTAATGAAGCGCGTCCTTAACAAATTATAATTGCGAAATTGATAAGGGATGCCAAAAGCATCATGTCTACCGCACGCCAAGACTAAACAAACACGCTTGCGTTTTCTGACAAACAGCCACACTGTAGCTGATGAGATTAATTCGGAAAGTTTGGAGTTTTGATTAATTCGCAGTTATTAATACATTGATTCATTTCCTTTTAATCAGTTACCAAGTGTCAATCAGCTAATCATCACTTAAATCGTAATATAATAATTTACTAATAGAGAACAGCACGTTTTTTTTTTTTGATTTGAAGAAGAACGTGAAAATGTCTGCTTTATCATTTATTTTCTTCTGATTACTTTTTCAGTTTTATTGCCATGCTTTTATTGCTAACGAACTTTTCTTGCCAGTTGTCTTTTTACGACATTTCAATTAGAAATTATACCAACGAAATGTATGTTGGAAGCTGTTTCCAAGTGAATATTAAGTAGCATTTTGGATATGTCAACAGAGAACTGTAAAAATCATTTTAAAAAATTAGTTTAAACCAGACAATTTTGTCTAGTTTCTGAATTATCTAGCATTCAGAAATATTCTGTAAAGGTTTCCGCATATATCTCCTGAATGCCTCAACCGATTTTCCAATTGTTTTTTGTATAATACGTAGAATTTTCCTCACTATCAACTGATACCAAAGTATACAAGGTGTATTGCGAAGAAAGTCTCAAATCCTTAAATTTATCTCTAAATATATAGAAGTGGGTATTTAATCGAAGAACAAAAGTAGTAAAAATGTGTAAAAATACATTATGTTTGGGAAAAATCTTCATTGACTACAGAAAACCCGATGTTTTTAAATTGCCTAGTTTCCGAGATATCTTGCTGAGTAACATTCAGAAAAATCCTGGAAATGTTTTTTGCGTTTATCTCCTGAACAGCTCAACCGATTTTAAAACTCTTTTTTGTAGAAGATGTAGAATTTTCCACACTATAAACAGGTACTAAACTATACAAAGTGAATTGCTAAGAACGTTTCAAATCCATAAATTTGTCCCTGTAAATGGTAAATGCAATTTTTAAGTATAAAAAAATCAAATAAACGTATTTGCTGATATAATTTTTGTTATCATTGTAAAAGGTTCCAAAATAGAATAGGTTAGGCTTGGGTAAAATCTTTCTTGATTACAAAAAAATCGATGTTTATAAATTGCCTAGTTTCTGAAATATCTTCCTGAGAATTAACATTCAGAAAAATTCTGGAAATGTGTTTTGCGTAAATCTTCTGAATGCCTCAACCGATTTTCCAATTGTTTTCTGTACGAAACGAAGATTTTTCCAAACAATTAAAAGGTACAAAACTATACAAAGTGTTTTGTAAAGGAAGTTTCAAATCCTCAAATGAATCTCTTTTTATTTATCCCATGGAAAATTCGATGTTTAGGTTCAGAAAAATCTAACAAACGTTTTTGCTGGTATCTTTTTTGTTATCACTATAAAAGGTTCCACAATATAATAAATTATGATTGGGAAAAATCCTCTTCGACTACAGAAAACCCGATGTTTTTAAATTGCTTAGTTTCTGAGATATCTTGTGAGTAGCATTCAGAGAAATTCTGGAAATGTTTTTCGCGTTTAGCTCTTCATGAGCTCAACCGATTTTCCAACTGTTTTCTGTACAAGACTAAGAATTTCCCACACTATCAAGTGGTACCAAACTATACAAAGTGCATTACAAAAGAAAGTTTCAAATCCTTTAATTTATCCCTGCACCCATAGAAAATTCGACTTTTAAGTACAGAAAATGTTTAATAAACGTTTTTGCTGGTATCTTTTGTGTTGTCACTGCAAAGGATTCCTAAATCGAATAGATTATGCTTGGGAAAAGTCCTCATCGACTACAGAAAACCCGATGCTTTTAAATTGCTTAGTTTCTGAGATATCTTGTGAGTATCATTCAGAAAAATTCTTGAAATGTTTTTTCGCGTATATTTTCTGAACGCTTCATCCGACTTACCAACTATTTTCTGAACAAAACGTAGAATTTTCCATACTATCAACTGGTACCAAACTATACAAAGTGTATTGCGTAAAACGTCTCAAATCCTTAAATTTGTCTCAATAAACAAAAAATGTGAAAATTAAATGTGTTTGCTGTTATCTCTGTGATTAGCACTGTAAAAGCTTTCAAAATTTAAGAGATTTTGCTTTGGATAAATCCTCATCGCCTACAGAAAACCCGACGTTTTTAAATTTTTTGGTTTCCGAGATATCACTTGCTGAGTAACATTCAGAATTTTTTTTTAGTTTTTCGATTTTATCTCCTAAACGCCTCAACCTATTTTCCAACTCTTTTCTATACTAGACTAAGAATTTCCCACACTATCAAGTGGTACCAAACTATACAAAGTGTATTACAAAAGAAAGTTTCAAATCCTTTAATTTATCCCTGTACCCACAGAAAATTCGACTGTTAAGTTCAGAAAAATTAAAAAAAAACTTTTTTGCTGATATCTTTTCTGTTGTCACTGCGAAGGATTCCCAAATCGAATAAATTATGCTTGGGAAAAGTCCTCATCGTCTAAAGAAAACCCGATGTTTTTAATTTGCTTAGTTTCTGAGATTTCTTGTGAGTAGCAATCAGAAAAATTCAGGAAAAGTTTTTCGCGTATATCTCCTGAACGCCTCAACCGATTTTCCGACTATTTACTGTGCAAAACGTAGAATTTTCCATACTATCAACTGGTGCCAAACTATACAAAGTGTATTGACTAAAACGTCTCAAATCCGTAAATTTGTCCCAATATAGAAAAATATTTGCAAATTAAATGTTTTTGTTGTTATCTCTGTGGTTATCACTGTAAAAGATTCCAAAATTTAAGAGATTTTGCTTTGGAAAAATCCTCATCGACTACAGAAAACCCGATGTTTTTAATTTTCATAGTTTCAGAAATATCTTGCTGAGTAACATTCAGAATTTTTTTTTTAGTTTTTAGTTTTTATCTCCTAAACCAATTTTCCAACTCTTTTCTATACTTGACTAAGAATTTCCCACACTATCAACTGGTACCAAACTATACAAAGTGTATTGCGTAAAACGTCTCAAATCCGTAAATTTGTCTCAATAAACAAAAAAATGTGAAGATTAAATATTTT
>JARJDQ010002053.1:0-10454 GCA_030264215.1 Geostiba sp. GC000077 | reverse complement strand
TACGATCGGAAAAGCGTGTGCGTCGCGGAAATAAATGTAAAAGTAAAACGACGCATTAATTTTTTCCACGTTAGCGTCATCGTTGTGCGTTGTTCTCGCTTCTTCGGTGAGATGTTTCTCCCATTCGCATTTCCATGGCTTTGATGGCGTTGTGGGTAATATAGGACCGGTAACGCAGAGCATGCCGTGAAAGGCGGGGGGCAAAAACGCGCGAACGTGAAAACGCGCAAAAATGCGCAAAATATGAAAGTGAGGGTGCGAAAATGGCGCGTTTAGCAAACGTTAACTAAATTGCGAGTGCACCTTTCAGCGCACCCAACGACATACAATGTGTCATTCTTTCCTTCTGCTTCCCCTCTCAAACACTGGAGCGCACAAAGCACAGTCGGTCGTTTTGTGAGCTTCTGTTCATCATGTGTAAATTATCTTTTGTTCCTCACATCAAAATACAATATGTAGAATGTAGTGTATATGTAGAATGTAGCTTATAGAATCTTGGAAATATTCGCTTTTGTATGCTCTAACACAAATTTAAGGACGCTTGGTATTTTGTGTTTTTTTTCTCTTCGAAAATATTACGCTAAGTAGGTAGGAAGTAGGTTGTAGGAAGGAATGTTGGTTGGAGTGAAGTTGTGCAGGAAGAGGAACCCTTGGCAACCATCCAATCTGCTTACGCTCGGCCCGCTTCGATTAACTTTATCAGCAAATTGTTTCTTTCGCATAGAAAATTCTTTCACGGCCGGCAGCGAGCGGTATTGTTTTCGTGGGTGGTAATGCGGAAAATTTCGCTCTGCAGATTCCGCAAATTTTGCCAACTTTTGCAACTTTCATTTTTTCTGGCAATAACAGCGAAATCATAATCTTAACCGCCATAAATGAAATATAGATCATGCCCAAGACGTGGGGCTGCTTTTTTTGTTTGCGTAGTTACAAACAGAATGCCTAACTCTAAGATGCATGTTACTTTTTTGATTTTTGCTGATTTAGGCGAAATATAATTCCCACCAGGACGGGATTTTATTTTACTTACTGAAAGTCTAAAAAAAATTGCACATAGGGGAAAATTAATCAACTCAGTTGTCTCCCGGCGCCGCCACCAACAGTTTCATTCCACGGACGTGCTTTTGGTTATACATTGGTTTATTAGTTAATCAATTCTTTAACATTTAAACAAACGAAGAACATTTTATTTCGAAATGTTGTAAATGTATGAATAATCGCACATTGAAAATTGTTTATTTCTTTTTTACAGCAAATTCATAGTTTTAGTGCGATACTCCGATTTTCATAGACTTTTAATATGTCAAAACTAAAAAAATCAAAGCTCGTCTTATTGGGAATCAATTCCTCCTAACCCCCATAAAGTTTGCTTATGCTGAATAGCTTTGTTGTAGCACAGTGCCCTCTAGCTCTAGATAGAAATTCGCCCCGCCCATATCATATAGAAATCATACACATAACTCGCTCTCACATAAGTGAAACTTGTTTGTATGCCAGTCGCTCCTTAAAACTCTATTTGACTCGTACCGATCTATCACTCTCTATTGCTCTCTTATCTCTCTGCTCTTTGTGCCTTGTGATTAAATCAAAACTTTTGTTCTTTCAAAAAGACAATACTGGAAACGGACATACCTTCTACCTAACATTGACACACGCAAACCTGTATGAAAACCAGCCGCCAACTTATGCGCCGCGCGAGCCCGATAATTGATTGCGATCCGTTGCAGGCCGAGAAGATGGAGCAGCGGCGCAACTTCCTGCATCCGGAGTCGGCGGCGGGGCTGCAGGCGGCGCGCAGCGTGCCGCCGGTGTGCCCGTGGCCGACGGGGCCGGTGCTGCCGTTCCCGCCTCCCGCCAAGCCGCTGCCGACGATACCCTCGCCGCAGAGCTGATTCGCGCCCAACGAGCTGAACATTTAGAGCACGAATTCTTAATCTAACTTCAGCATGGAGACAAGGACCATCACGATGACCAAAAAACCACTAAAAACATGTGCAGAGACACACACACACAAGTGAACCACGCGAAGGACTTACAAAGATAATGCGAAGACACTGAATAAAATGCAACATTTTAAATTTAAATGCCACACAACCGGAAGTACGTCTAAAGGACATTGACGAGCATGTAGCTATAGAACAAGAGGATATTATACATGCATAATGCTAGAACTTCATTGTAACAATATGCCTTATAGAATTATTGATCATACAGGCCTGATATATTGAATACTTCTTGAAATACTACTCGCGGTACGAGATGTTACGATTGATATTACTATAAGAGGTCTGTAGCATTTTAGAGCCTTAACTTGGAGTCGGGGCTGATGTGAGATAAAAATTCAAAACTTAAATCTAATTAACGTACTCAAATACCATGGAACAACCACATAGAACAACCATGAACAAGATGGTGGCTTTGATATGTGACGAATGACGTTTCTGACCAAAAAGTAACCAAAGCTCTTTATTTTGTTGCTCAAAAACACTGATACTTTAAATACTCAAAACATACTTTGATGATATTTAAATTTTAACTTTGAAACACTTCTCTTGTCGTCACAATCAAGTGCTACTAACCAAACCTAAAAATGTTCAAGAAACAGATACAAAAATAAAGTCAAAGGTTACCAATGGACAAGCGTTAGGAAAATTTTAAAATTAAATAAATATAAAACTCATTGACTAGGGTAACAAATCTAAACAGATATAAAAACCTACTTAATGAAATCATAAATCTTTAAAAGAAATGATAAACTCAAGCATTCTTTTAAAAAATACAAATAAAAAGTTGAAACTAAATACTTACGAGTACTTATGTACTTATGTAATTAATCCTTAAACTTAAAGCAGTAAGTAGAGAAGGTTGTAAAAACGCCCATGATTATCATTACTTTTCGCATTTTAAGAACTTAAAACACCAGTTAATGTAAACCGTAACTTATAGATCATTCTTATTCATTTTATGTTTTTGTAGAAAACATTACAATACTCGTTACATTAGGAAACATTTTAGAAAACTTTAAGAAAAGGTGCAATTTCCTCTATTTTCAATTTATGTTATTACCTTCATTTCAAGTTCCAACATACAATAGGAATTGATACATAGGTAATGCAAATGAATGCCAATTCGATTCGAGATGATGAGATGGCGATATGAGCAAGATGAGATATTTTAAGCATCTAAGAATCTAAAATTTCAATCATATTGCACCCAACTACTACTAATACCCAATGCCTAACTCTTGTATTGCCTACAAATTTAAACGTTTCATAACGATCTAAAAGTATAAGTATTCTATGCGAAACCAAAACCAAAACGAAGGAAAAATCTATGAAGTATTAAACGATGCCAAAGATAAAGACATCAAACATCCGGACATCACCAACCAGTCGATCGAGCATTTCTCTCATTGTAAATACATTTGTAACTTTTAAAAACTGTACAACACAAAGGAGAGGTAACAACCCAAGCATCACTGCAGCAACAGCAAACAACAAGTGCATTTCATCTTTTTGCAACTACCGTACGAATTTACTAAGAATCATCTCGAGACACACAACTGGAGAAAATTTCAAATGCATTCGATATACATCATAAGTACTAAGGAATTACTACTCTCGTATTGAAATTTTGAAAAACATTCAAACGTAAAACTAAACGATAAGAACATAAGGAATTTGATTCAATAGGAATGTAGATCATTGATCATTATTATGACATAACATAACTAAATCTGTATCTTGTTTTCAATATTTCAATATTGTTTTGTTCATTTTAGTTCCTTCAGTTGTTGATTACCCCGATTAGAAACAAATGGAAAATGTTGATAATTCTTAGATTCCGACAGCAATGTATGGGAATAATTGTTGAATTGGATGCGAAGTGTGATTTAATTAACTAAACGCTCCTAGGATACTGTTTACTGTACTGTACTGTATAGATGAGGTTTTATGCAGGGTGTTCCTATAGATTCGAGATTCGAGCAAAAAACCATTGCCGCTTACTCTAAACTAAATCTAAAATCGTAAAGTCTAAAAAATCCAAACCTGATCCAAGAAAGGAAATACATGGCAGAAATAACCACCAATGACAACAATTCATGCGCCATTGTTATGTTATCATGATTATTCATATATCTATCAAACTTTCAAAAACTCTCCACAACATTTAATCCATTTTCTAGCATGTTATCCATCATAATTCGCATCGATTCGCACTGCAACTTTTAGTGTCATTCACATACGACATCCATCTCTCGCACTTCTGATAGCATATTCTCAACTTCTCGATATCTAGAGGATTCTGGAAGAGTTTTCCAAGAGAGAACAGTCGCGGTGATTCTGTGAGGTGCACCCTATGCGTTATTTAAAAAATATATTGACGAGGTCCAAATTGTTAAAACTGTTAGTGTTTTCTGCAATTTCACAAGTTTTATAAGCATATATTATATATAAATAAGAAAAACAAATATATATATATACCATGTATTATACAAAATATATCTGCATATAGTTAGAGGATTTATATTATTAATTAGCGTTATATATATTTTCAAACAAGAAAGCATTTTCATGTTACCCGTACTATGTTACCAACGAATAAACTACTAGTTTCTTAGAAATGACTAATCTTTTAATCACTACATCTTCAAAACCTATTTTTAAAGAGGGAAGACGTTTTTAATATAATTTTGAATACAACCCCGTTCAGTTTTTTAAACTTTCAACTTTTAACGTAGGCAACCCAATTAACTTGGAAAACCGCGCATTAACCGGTAAAAGTTAGGTTATATTGAATGTTTGGAAACTTTGGAAATTCCTGTTCATAGTGATCAACTGAAAAACATCGAAAGTCGTTTCACCATGGAGCCATTTCCGTAAGTTTTTGTCCCGCCACCCAGAACACTTCCTAAAGAAGTAATTGCAGATATTGGCGGAACATATATAACACTGTTGTTGATGAATTCAAAGCAGTAAGTGTGAGCTATGTCTCGGAAGTCCTTTCAGGGGTCAGTAATGATCTCCTCAAAGGAATACTTCTGTACAAAAGGTACCACCCAGACAGTTACACAGCATGGAAGAGTAAAATACAAAATGCCAAGTCTGGCAGTATTGACAAACTCTTAAAAGACACCAGCATAGCCATTGTAAGCACAACTCTTTGGAATTTCATCAAATATAATAACAAAACTCAACATTTAAGGATTTGGACTGCACTGTTACATACAGAATGTTCTGCAACTACATAATGTTTGAATACTATGGTAAAATCACCGACATTGAAGAGGCAACATGTGTTGAACTGTACAAAAAGTTGTTCATCAGAAAACTCTGGCAGTTTGTAGCTGCTGAAAGAATGTTTCAGCTCAAAACCATTCAGTTTCTTTTACATCACTACAAGGAAAAGAGCCACAAGCTCACAAAAGTCATTGAAGATTTTATTTCAAAGCAAACTTTGAAGAAAATTAGATGCAAGCTTCTGGAACAGTTCAAGATGCTCACACAAGAGAATTCAACCACAGAGCATGACAGTGTTCAGGACTACTTGGAGAGGAACAAATCAGAGTTGATACAAATCCTAATCACTTACATTTACACTATTGAACATGAAAAATTAGATGGAGAAGAAATTGCGAACTTTTTAAATTTGTTCCATGAGCATGGATTTGCTGTAAACATCATTTTCAATGGCATGGAGTGTGAATCAAGAAACTTGGAGTATAGCACATTGCTAATTGCACTTACCAATGGCTGGTAGGTAAAAAATAATGGATCATTTGCGGGGGAAATTATTTTTGGTATTACAATTAGGGAGGAGACTGATTGGCCAGAGAGTTTCCCAAAAGTGGAGAAAATCTTCAATGAAATCTCATCAATGGTGAATTGTCACTCTGTGTTGATACTTTGTTGGAGTATGATGTTACTATCCCTACCAGCAGAGAAAATTCCTCAAAAGTACATCTCAAAGTTGCCTGTGTTGATCCTGGAAGCACTGAATGAAGAATCTTTCATGCACTTGTATGGATTACTTGACAATGGCTACAGAAAGGTAGGTTTTAGGTTTGTGTGCTTTTAATTGATAATAATGCACTGTATTAATGCTTTATACAGCAATCAAAGTTAAATATCCTCATCTACAAAGCAGTCTATAACTTCTTCAAACAAATCTGCGCGCGCATCGATAACTTAATGAGAATCTACGAAACCGAAAACAGCATTCTCGTCCTTGCGAAATTGATGGAAATCCCCGAAATTTGCGATGAAGTTATGACTTCTACAAACCCAGTGCGGAAACTATTCGATGCAACTGTAAATCTCTTCCCTTACGATACCAAATCATTCGCTTTGCTTTTAACAACCCTGATTGGTCATAAAAAGTACGCTGATAATGTCGTTGAGCACTTGAAAGCTATCAATATCTACAGTGAAATCCCGGAAAACTCAAACATAACGCTGCCTGCTCTCAGCGAAGCGTATGAGATACAATTATCTAACAACAGAACGTTGGTTCAGTATCACGGTGCGAATATTTCGTATTCCTTCATGGCACATTTGGAGATCGTCTTGCAGAACGTGCTTGATTATGCAACCAACTTACAGGAAGATGATGCGCTGAAGAACGATGAAATTAACAATGTGATTGTTTCCATGGACTTGTTGTGTGAATTAGTGGATAACTATGCTCAAATCTGGCAGGACGAGCATTTCCATCGAGTGCTCACTTCGTGCAAGTTAGTCCTCGCTAGAATCACCTTGGAATCCTGCCGTAGTCCACGATTGGTGAATAAAATTATAAAGTTGTTTAAACATGGCATGAAGCATCGTAGCAAGATGCTGTCGAGCATCTTACTGTCCACAACGTGTTTGCCTATTGCAACTGCTCACATGTTGCCTATACATCAATTGGTTAAGATTAACCTGCTCAATGATTGCCCATTATTACAACTTATCATGCGCGAAAGATCCATGGGAAATTATGAGTTGATTTATACTTATCTGGAGTTCATCAAAGATTGCCTTGAGCACCAGCATGAGAATGAACGCTTTCTGCTCCCCGGGATGATCTTCATTATTCAGCACATCTTTCCAGTGCATTTAGGCTGGAAGGAACCGACTTTACATGAAAAGAACAAGTTGTCCTATGATATTTTGACAATGTTGTTGAATATCTTACATTCGCACGCGGTGAAGAAGAATACTGATAGATCCCTTGAACTCATCTATGAAGTGTGTATACTTACCCTGTTGAATAACGACGCATTCGTAAAGACTTTCCTCACGATTCTACGCTATCGCAATGAATACATCGAGCAGTTGATGATTAAAGAAGTCGACTGGGAAATCGGTTGCACGCGAGATGTGATTCTCAGCGTTCGACAGACTCTCACCATCGTCTTGTGGCTCTTCAACAATATCGAGTATTCAGAGCTGAAGAAAACTGTCTTCTGGCAGTATTTCAGTTACAGCGGTGTGTGCTTCCCCTCCGTGTTGCGTATCACTTGCGAATATATCAATCATAAGTTTGATTCCGTTCTGCCAAAGTTAGCCTGTCGGCTTTTCCGGAAAATATCGATGGATTCCAGCATTCCGGTGCTGGCGTGCATGGAAATCGATAACTACCAGGTGCAGAGCATGTTCCTGGAGCGGTTGAGAGATCCGCTCGAAGACGACGAAATGCGCATTGCCTTGCTAGAGTTGATTACGACCTGCGTGATGACGCAGAATGGCATGACTGCCGCCTTCTTCAACATGCACGTGAAAAAACCACAGGATGGCATTCTGCCGGAGAAAAGCGATGAGACAATCATCAATTTCCTCGGGGAGTATCTGGATAGCATCGCGGGATCACCCGAAAGCTTGCGGTGCCCTGTACAGTCCGCCATTTTGACTTTATTTCACACTTTATGGAAGGAAAAGAGGTTGTCGTTGATTCAACTGCTCATTACGCAGGATACATTCTGGATGGCGTTGATCAATCCACTAGACAAACACTACGACTTCAAGAGTGAGACGTACTTCCAAATCTTGGATATTCTCGCAATGGAGGCATACTATACCAAGCCGAATGACCTCGCGAAGAATCTACAGGATCTCTTCTCATCAAAACTGAATCTTTTAAAGAAGATTTACACGTTAGTCTTACATTCTTTGCGAAAATACGATGATGATGCTGAAGGTGTGCTAAAAATACAACTGGCGTGGAAGCGATTCATCATCCTCATGTCGCGCAATCATCAGAAGCACATCATTGGCGAAGCAAAAATATTCCTGCTAAAAAGCACGCTGGAAGGTCTCCTGGACCATGCAACATCTCCAAAGAACACCAGTATCATCTCCAACTGGTTGGATCTCTACATGTACCTCTCAGCACACTTCGAAATCATTAACAATGACTATGACACTGAAGACAACTTAAAGTTGCTCTACTCCTGCTACAAACACCTTGATGAAGTCTACCTGCGCCTGAACAAGAAGTCGCGCGAGGTCGTCATTACAGTCGTCATCAAAGCAACCTCACAGTTCAAGACCTTCTTTTCAAAATCTTGTGAAACAGTCAACAGCTTCCTGTTTATCGTGCGTAAGCTAATCGAGAAGGAGTATGATGATGTTATACATCGCCAAGGCACAAAACTCAAGTGTTCTGATCACGTCGCATGGCATTTGATTGTTATCCTTGGAAATCACATGCTACAGTATGAACATCACCACAAGTGGTTGTTCTTTACACAGTTCCTTCAAAAAATTGCCTGTACTCTGGGATTTTACGCCAGTAGTGTGATCACGATGCCTATTGCTAAGATTTCAGCCTTGTTTTTGTATAATTTTGCAAATACTGGGCTTGTGGAGGAGTTTAAGGGCTTGGACTTCGCAGATGTGTATCAGTCGATGAAAAGTCCACGGGAACTTGCAAATTATGCAGCGTTACAAAAGAATGTAAGTAGTATATCAAAAAAGAATTCATCTTAGTTCTATTTTCAAGAGGTTTACATTAAGAATATGTTCTATTTGTGTTACAGGGTAAAAATCCAGATATTTACATGGATTACTGGTTGACCTATTCTTATTTAGTAAACTTAAAAGTTGTACTCCTTGAGAAGTTAGGCTTTTGCATGTTTAGAAAGACTTTGGATTTTGTGCACATGCAACGGGACGAATTGTTCTACTTCTTTAAGCTGCTCCAAGTGACTGTGAACCCCACAGCTTTGAAATTGATCGCTAGTTGTATACGATTGTTCAACCACCTGCTCAAGTGGGACGGGGCAATGGACTACTCAACTATTACCGCGTATTACGTAAGGAATGAATGATTTTCGTAGATTTGGTTATTATACTCCTGTGCGTTTTGCAGGAGATACTGCCGGAAGTGTTAAATTCCTGCATCAACATAATTCTGCGCCCGAAAATGATCAAATTCTACGTGCCTTATGAAATTGTGAACTTGGAAATGTTGGAAAGCGTGCCATTACATTATGTTACATCCATAATGGATGGCATTATGGATATTATCGCAATATCGTGTCGTGGCTTGCTTCAAGTATCTCCTTGTCTAGATCGGCTAATTCACGGGACAACAGTTCAGAGAACAACGCACCAGTTGCAACTGGATTGGGACTTTCACATTCCGAACGTGTACAACCCCAATGAAAACATCAAATCGCTCACATTCGGTGCGCTGATGTGCGTCGTGCATTACCTCAGCAAAGCTCGCCAGTTACAAGCATGCAACAAAACGCCACATAAAAGAGACGCAATGCTTTTCATACCTACGATGTTGCTAGAGGTTGATGGGGAGAAACGCAGCGCAAATCCAACCGAAGTGTTTGTGTCGTTCCTTTGTCCGGATTACATCGAACCCGCGTCGATAGAACCGTTTAACTCGATCCATCGCTTCGCCACATCGGAAATCTACAGTCTGACCTCGCCGTGGTTGTGCCAAATGGATCAGGAGTGCACTACTATTGCGCTAGAGTTGGTAAACACGTTGTTGGCGTCGCAGATCTACAGAACTATCTCGATGCCCGTCAATGATTTTAATCTCAAGCAACAGATGCATATGTTAAAGCGCGAATTGTGCTCGGAATTACATTTCTTTCATGATTTTGTGCGGAAGCATAGTGCACATACAGGGAGGTATGAGGTTGAAGGGAATCGCATCGTTTGTGCGAGAGAATCGACGGGTGCGTTCACAAGTCACGATTATTTGATGATGCTTTCACATTGGTTTATGGATATTTGTTGTCTTACCCCATAAAACAAGATTATTCAAGCCTTTCAACACATTTCAAATTTTTAAAAATACTTTACATCGAGCTACACATTTCAATATCAGTTACAAAGGTTGATCAATTTGACTTAATGTTAGCGTAGAATTTAAACTTATGTGGAGCAGTTTAATGCTAGGCCCAGAAAGTCCTCAAAAGCTATTGTGATAGTGCCAGACATACCAGTATC